>JAODPA010066285.1:0-10965 GCA_025585075.1 Nepenthes mirabilis | reverse complement strand
TAATTTTATTTTGAATTTTCAAAAATAAATTTTTAGTTTTCTAGAATCACATAGGAATCCTATTGAAATATGGCTAATTTAATTTTAATTTTGTGCTAGAATAAAAGTAGTATTGAAATAAAAATAGAAATTGATGCATCGTCGGATCCGGTTCATTGCACGGAATAGGGATCCACTTGGGTCTTTCTTGACGGGTTGAACAAAGTGGGTCTGGTCTTCGTTTCTAATAATCTGTATCATACACACCACAACTAAAAAATAAGAGATTAGAGGATTGTCAAAACTCACTCCCCAATATATCCTCCACCGCTCAAATTAATTATCTTTCTTAGTAAACAGAAAGATTCAATGACAAGAGATGCATGTGATGATACACAAAAGTAAGGATGGTGTCTATCTGGGATGTTGCATTTAACGGGAAGTGACTTGAGAGCAAGAATTATGAGAGGTCTCTTTTTTAGCAAAGATTTGCTCTTTTGTATACTTGCCAATCAGCTTCCCTCTATTCGTTAGAGTAAAGGGGTATTTATAGTGTTGATGGGCAATTTGACCTTCCTGGTTGGTGACAACCGTTCACTGAACCGTCCGGATGGATAAGGACATTTCGATTGATTGTTGTGATAGGTTATGATAAGTTTTCTTCAACATGTGGGAGTGGGCCGATAAGGTCAGATTGGGCTTTGGAACCGATTGGGCCAACTGGGATATTACTTGAACCTTAGGGCCAATGGTGACATATTGTAGGTTGACCACCCTTGGATCCATCGGTGGATCTTCATGCTAGGTTAGCCCATTTTCAGTCGTCCCCATCATTAACCCCCCATACCATAAGGTTTGAATTTAACTCCTAGCATGTTCAATGATGGGACACCATTTTTTGTTTTCCTCGTTCGTCCCTTCCCTAAGCTGCATTTTGATTGTTTGTCTTGCCCGTTCTGACATAATTTTCTATGCTTGATGATTCTCTACAGATTTTGCTAGCGGAGAAAATTTTCAGCATTTAATGGCCTGCTGATCCTCCCGCTCACTATAAATGAAGGAGCTTATTGTGCCTTGCATTACACCACGCTTTCATCACTCACATGGCATGAAGGTTGGAGGTCGTCATGGAGCCTACGTCACTTACTGCCAGGATCGGAGGAGGTTCATCTCCAACGTTCAAAGGTGTCTTCCTAGATGCATGAGAAGTCTACTTTGGTTACTTCTTTTTATGTGAGAAGTCGCTTTGATTACCCCCTTTTTTTTGCGTTCGGCTTGGGGTTAAGCTCATCTCCTTGATATTGCAAGGCGAGGCTTTCCTGTCGCTGTGCCTCCCCCCCAGATAATGGCCTATCTTTGAGATAGGCTATTGTTTTGAATCCTCAAAAATTGCAATTCTTAGGAGTCATGTTTTGTTGCCTGTTGGGTTCATGCCGGCCTCTTGCTCAGGCTCCTCTTATTGCTCGTTTATCTGAAAATTTGTTGCAATCGAGTAGGGTTTTTGTAATTGGATCATCATTCCATGTACATTGACTATTTTTCTCTTTTTATTGTACATTTGCCATTGTAGGTTTTGTACTCTATAAAAAGAATCAATGAATGGAACTACCAAGTGATCTTTTGCCCTCATTGTTTGCCTCTTCAATTCCTTGAATGTCACTCTTTTTGTTACCTGTCATTGGTGGACCAGGCCGCTCATAGTATGGCTTTGTGGAGGTTTCTAACTCACGGTGGTCCATCCTAAGCGCCAGGTTGGATCGTGGGCTGGTCAAACCAACTTTATGATACACTGGATCATTTTTCAGTCAAACCGACTTGATGCAGGATAGGATCATTGGCCTAGCAGTCCGACTTGATATCGAACTGCATCATGGCCCAGTTAAACCAGCTTAGCGACAGACTAGATCATCAGCCTGGTAGTTCAGCTTGATGCTGGACTAGAACATGGGCCAGTCAAACTAGCTTGATGCCGAACTAGATCATTCACCAAACGGTCCAGCTTGATGTCGGACTGGATCGTGCTAGTCAAACCGGTTGGATATTGGATTTGATGGAGGGCCTATCAGTCTGACTTCAAGTCCATCGCACATGTGTGCCACCAATTTGTCATTTGAGGGTTGTGGCCTTGGAGCCCGTGTCGTCCTGCCATTTAGCCCATCAAATCTACCAAGTGTCAATCGCTTGCATAGGCCATCATAAACAGCGCCGGAAGTTGGCGTGCTACAGGTCCCCATTAATGACGATGGCGGCTAACGTGGTGTGGGCCATCATCAAGGGCACCGGCTGCTAGCCTGTCACAATGCTACATGAAGCACACGTGTCACTTGCCATTAGTACGCACATCTCCTCAAGACTCCACGATGGCACCATTTTGGGATTTCGAATAAGAGTCTATATAAACGATGACCCTTCGTCATTCTTCCCATTCTTCTTTCACGACTCAAATCCCACTTCCCCCTTGTGCAAGAGTTGTAAGAAATTGTGGTGAACCTAGGCATTCCAATAGTGAGATTTCATGCCAACGCTGTGCGATATTTGTGCCATCTTTGCGTCTTTCTTTGACACCACGAGGCAAAAATTAAATGTGGTGACTGTGAAGGTGATCTTCCGGTTCTACTAGAACGCAGATTGGATTTCACTGTCCCTTGAGATTTACAAATAAGTAAGGGGATCTGCGACTTCATGAAGAATCGGAAAGACTGATTCTTCTTCATGAAGGTCCCTTCTGACTGGGCCATCCTTAGTGACTGGGGCAACGTGTCGGCGTCCTTTATCAATAAGGTTTCACATCAAGAGGAGGACTCGACAAGGCTACTGATAGAGTTGGTCCAAGTAAATACTAGCTTATTCAATAAAGACTACTTGTTGTCCGCTAAGGCTTTCGCATTGGCTAAGTAGGAGTCTCCCTTGGAGGGATTGAAGCGACTATTCTACTATCTGCTCGGCCTAAAAGGAAAGCTGTATTGCTGCACATCAGTTGCCCTCTTGAGAGCATGTCTCAGCGGTGGGCTACTTCGTCGAGCTCTGCTTCTTCCACCGAGCCAAGTCTTCCCATGGCAGAGAGGATGCAAAGGGTTGGTGAGCTGTCTAGGGGTCTGCCTGTCGCCTCGTCTTCTTTATCTGGCCATGTCTTGGATGATGGTGCCTATATAGGCGGTGAGCCCCTTGCCCTTCCTACCAGAGCCCCTAGCAATCCAGTGGATAAGAAGTTGATCGAGTTGGTTTGCTCATCTACTTCGATCAAGCATGGGGTCCCTATCCCCCACTATACTTCTTGAGGAGTCCATACCGGGCCCCTCTGCAACTTTGGTTAAGGAGAGTCTTGGCAGTGAGTAACTGACAAGGGCTCCGGCGACGGATGACGCGAAGGTGGTGGCTTCTCGTGTGGAAGTTTTAGCACCTAGGGCCCCTGAGGGCCCAACAGCTCCTCTCCTGCATTCAACCTTTGAGGCACCTCCTGTTTGCTCTGGGATTCCTACACCGAAGCGGAGGCCCCGATCTATTGCCTCGTCCAGGGTTTCCCTAAGTATTGCTACTGAGGAAATACGTTACATTGAGGTATGTTTCAAATAACTTTTGACTTTTGTTAGGAACGGCCTAACTTAATTTCTTTCTCATTTTCTATTTGCAAGATGACAAGATAGTGTAAATTTTGTTGACATACTTGTGCCAGCAGTCATCTAGGATTCGCATGCTGGACGGGGAAGTCCAATGTCTAAACCAGACGTGCATCGACCTCGATCGTGCTTGATGAGATGCAAGGCCAATCGAATGCCGCCACCGCTAAGGACCAGCAATGCTAGGAATACTCCACCTACCTCACCCTTGAACTATCTGAGCTTCGAGAGGGTTCCAAGGAGCTCGAGGGTGATCGGCAAAGGCTCAAGGATGCACTGCATGCTGCCAAGCAACATCTTGCAGATCTCTAGATGAAGAACGTTTGGCTGGGAGCTGAGCTGAGGAATCGATTTAGTCCAAAAGAGGTAGGCTAGGCCATGAATGAGAGATATTTAGAAGGCATTTCCCTTTGCCAACAGATTGCATTCTTGGTTGATCCAAATTTTCCTATTGACTTTTTCGATCCAAGGAATGATGGTGCAACCACCGGTCTAACTTGAGAGATTTCTCTAACATGGGGAACCTTCGTTGCGCCCGTTGGGGAGGCCTAGCCAGAGAGTAGCAATCACTTAGGGTTGTTCGCCAGATGACGCTTCCCTTATTTTATTGTACTGGTAAACTTGTATATTCTGGCTTTACAATGAATCAATGAAACTTTTCCCAATTGTTGTTACTAGAGTTTTTGTATTTATATGGAGTTTCATGCTTGATGTATCGTTGCTTGTCGACTAAGCGTTATTGCCTTCATTATCGGGTTTTGGCGAAATCAAGGCCGTCATTCACGTGTTACATGGGGGCTCGTCCCTTCGGGGGACATCATCATCCCCACGCATCTGATCCCAATTCTCAGGCGATGTTGACTGATTATACGCATCCTTGTGTATGAGAGTTGTCGCATGCATGCTAAGGAGCCCCCTAAGGTTTAAGTGTTCGACCATGCATGGGCCACTCGAAACGGATCCAAGATTCAAATTCGATCACGTGTGGGCCGCTCGGTTACTAGACCGAGGTTCTTTAATCATTTGTAGCTCGAGAGGTAGGTGGGGAGAAACCCACCTGACTTAGGGGTAATATAGGCCATTCAATTTTATGTAATGTCATGCAAGTGTTTATATGAACAAGTAAATAATAATAAACAAAATAGGCAATAAATGAGCAATTTATTTTATTAATTTAAACATGGTACATCTTACAAACATGCTTTAGGATATATGCTAGACCTGCTTGGACTTGGCATTAGGTTACTAGTAGTACTTCTTGAGGTGGATGGTATTTCATGTCCTTAGGACCAATTTGCTATTCTGGATGCACAGCTTGTACACACCACTTTAGAGAATTGTTGAAATGAGGAATGAGTCATCCCAATTTCAGAAAAGCATGTTCCTATTGGCATTCTTCCAGGTGGCCTCTATACTCCATAGAATTAGGTTTCCAACCTCAAACTAGAATGCTTTCACCCTCTTATTATAGTACCGGGTGATCCGCTATTGATAGGCCACCGTGTGTATCTTATCCGCCTCTCGGGTTTCTTCAAGTAGATCAAGATACTCTCTGAGCTGCTAAAAATTGCTGAGTAGATCGAAACCCTCAACCTGGAGGTTGGGCAACTTGATTTCCACCGGGATGACTACTTTAGTCCCATATTATAGACTAAAGGGTATCTCATGAGTTGATTCCTTCTGCTTTGTCTAGTATGACCATAACATGGATGGTAACTTATCCACCCAAAAGCCCCCTACGTCTTCTAACTTGGTCTTCAACCTATGCAGCAGAATTCGATTTGTGACCTCAACTTCCTGTTTGCTTGCGGATAGGCGATAAATGTATGGACCAATCAGATTTCCAAACTTGTGTAACACTTGGTGAAGCACTTGCTAGTGAATTAGGTTCCGTTGTCGGTCACGATGACCATAGGAATCCCAAATCTGCAAATGATACTCTACCGAATGAACTCCGTCACATTTTGTTTGGTGATTCGAGCTAGCGGAGAAGTTTTAATCAATTTTGTGAAGTAGTAAATGCCAACAATAACGAACTTCCTCTACCCGAATGTGATGGGGAAAAGGATGAGAATCTCGAGTCCCCATTGCGCAAATGACCATGGGTTCTAAAGGGTCCTTAGTTCCTTCGGCGGTTGATGGGACACGTCGTCGCGGACTTGATAGTTCTCACATTTATTCACAAAGTTCACAACATCTTTCTTCATCTTTAGCCAATAATAACTATGGCGCATTATTTTGAAGGCAAGATTCTTGCCTCCAATGTGTAACCCATGTATTTCGAGATGGACCCATTCAGTGCATAGTCAGCTTCTTCTGGTGTGAGACACCGCAAGTACAAGGTGGAATACCTTTGCCAGTACAACCTCCTGTCCACAACG
Organism: Nepenthes mirabilis; assembly: GCA_025585075.1. Taxonomy (NCBI): domain Eukaryota; kingdom Viridiplantae; phylum Streptophyta; class Magnoliopsida; order Caryophyllales; family Nepenthaceae; genus Nepenthes; species Nepenthes mirabilis. Next base: position 4,988 of record JAODPA010066285.1, on the reverse strand, counting down.
GTATACTAGCTTGCCATCTTCTTCTTGAGCTTGGCGTCCTCTGGGTTCTTCGATAGGATACTATCGATGATATATCTCCAGTAGGGAGACATCCAACTTTTGTCATCTGAGACTTATAGTACTCCTTACTCGGATTCTTCTATACTCGGAGATGTCAAAACTTCACGCCTGTCTCTTAAGTATTGTTTAGGGTTTTCAATTACCATGGCCCTTGCCAACTAGTTGGCCTTCCATATGTCTACTCTCAGGATGTGCACTATCTCAATCTTATCAAACTTCAAGATCATGCTCCTTGCTCTAGCAAGGTACTTCACGAGCAATGAGCTTGACACCTCAAAGTTCTCATAGATTTTGTTGACGGTTAGTTCTGAGCTGTTATGGACAATCAAGTGCCTCACTGAGCACTCTTTCGCCAATCAAAGTCTGACGAGAAGGGTTTTGTATTCGGTGACATTATTGGTGGCCAGGAATCCAAGTTTTAATGAGTAGCTTTTTTCCTACCCATTTGGAGTTCTCAGGACTACTTCGGCCCTGCTGCCAGATTGTGTCAATGATCCGTCGACATGCAATGTCCAGACTGGGGTCACCTCTAATTGACGGGCATCTTTGCTAACAACTTAGGCATCCAAAACAGGGGTCATAGTTTCAATTATAAAGTTTGCCAGGACTTGACCTTTTATAGCCAGTCTTTGCTTGAACTCTATGTTAGACTTACTCAATTCGATGGCTCATTTGATTAACCATCTGGATATATTGGCCTCTGTAGGATTCCCTTTAAGGGTTAATCAGTCATGGCGACGATTTTGTGATCCTAGAAGTAAGGCTGCAATTTTCTGGTTGAATAGACAAGTTCTAGTGTGATCTTTTCAGCATGTATGTAACGAGTCTCAGCATCTGCCAAAATTTTACTAACATAATAGATGGGCCGTTGCACATCCTATTGCTGTCGGATCAAGACCGAGCTCAGTGCCACCTCCAAAACTGTCAGGTACAGATATAGTTCCTCACCTTCTTTTAGTGATGTCAAGAGAGGGAGACTCGCTAGATGCTCCTTCAACTCTTGGAAAGTAGCCTGGCAGTCGGCCGTCTATTAGAAGTCGTTTGCCTTCATTTCTCTCAAAACCTTGAAGAAGAGAAGGTATTTTTCCATGGATTTTGCTAGAAAATGAGAGAGTGCCACGGTATTCCGGTGAGCCTCTGGATGTCCTTCACAGTTCGTGATGCGCTCATATCTATAATTGCCTTTATCTTATCAAGATTGGCCTCAATCTCCCACCAAGAGACGATGAAGCCCAAGAATATTTCGGAGGACACTCCAAAAATGCACTTAGCCGTGTTTAATTTCATCTGGTACACCCAGAGTACTTCGAAAGCCTCGCTAAGGTCACGGATATGGTTATTAGTATATGCTCTACATATACCTCCATATTTCGGCCAATCTAAACTTCAAATATTTTATTCACAAGTTGCTGATACGTAGTGCCTGCATTCCTCAAATCAATGGGTATAACCTTATAACCGTACGTCCCTTGGTCGGTCATGAAGGCGGTGTGCTCATCATTCTTGGGACTCATTCAGATCTAATTGTATCCTGAGTACATGTCCATGAAATTCGGCAGTTTGTGCCTAAATGTGGAGTCCACCAACAGATCGATCCTAGGCAATAGGAAGCTGTCCCTCGAGCACGCCTTATTTATGTTGGTGAAGTCGATGCACATCCATCACTTTTCATTATTCTTCTTGATAAGGACCATGTTAGGAGTCAGTCCGAATATTGGATTTCTCTGATAAAGCCAGCGCCGAGTAACTTCTTAACTTCTTCTCAGATGACAATTAGCTTTTTGATGGAATGGTTCTTCCACTTCTATCTAACAAGCTTGTAATTGGGATCGAGACTCAACTCGTAGATCATCATTCCGGTCAAAATCCCTAACATATCGATGAAGGCCCATGCGAAGGCTTCCGAGTTCTACTAGAGCAAGGTAATCAGTTGATCGTGTAGGGGTCCATTAAACGAGCCTCTAATTGTATGCATCTCTCTGGATCATTGGGGTCTAGAGGGATCTGGTTAGTTGTCTCATCGGACTGAGCTTACTACAGGGTTATCTCGTCTTGATGAGCAAATTCCTCGGTCGGTCGGTTTAGAGCAACTTGAGTAACTTGGAATAGGTAATATGTCTAACCGGTCACTTGGTCGCCCAAGAATGCTCTGATGCCGCGTATTATTAGGAACTTTATCTATAGGTGTGGGATCGATGTCACTATCCTAAATGCCGATAGGCAGGGTTGACTTATGATAGCATTGTAAACCGAAGGCAAGTCGACCATCAGGATGTGAGCATGAGATGCCATCCTGGGGTACGTTCCCAATGTGACCTCCATTTGGATGGTTCCTTGGATGGGTATCGGTTCATTATCTAGTCCGTAGAGGGGTCCTTTAGCCATTTTTAGTTGACTCTTTATTAGTCCCAACTTAAAATAAGTATCAAGGTAAAGCAAATTGTATGAATTTCATTATCAATAAAGATCTGTTTTAGCTGGTTATCGATCGTACCATCTGATACGAGTGTAGATATAACCAGCGGGTCAGAATGAGAAGTCATTACATGTGCCATATCTTTTTTACTGAAACTAATAATATCATTCATAATTTCTACCATCGGCTTCTTGCTGTTGGTAGTTATTTCCTAATGGTCTGAGGGGTGGCTTTTAGACGGCCTAGTAACTACCATGTTGATTACCCCAACCATGACTCAATTCTTCGACTGCTGTTGCTCCTACCCTTCTTCGCCTACCTCGTTGGAGGCCTACCCCGGGTTTCATAGGAACGTGGTCAGATGCCCCCTTCTAATGTGGTCATCAATCTTTCTCTACAGTGTTTGATATTTTTCAATCTTATGACTCGGAGATCGATGGTATTGATAGAATTTTGTCTAATCTCCTTCCTCTGGGTTCTTGGTCGATTTTTGTCATTTCAGGAAGTTTTTCATCCCAGATCTTCATGAGGATATTGGTCCAGGAGTCATTCAGAGGAGTTAGTTTTAAGGGCCTGTAGTCCCTTCGAGCTCTTGGTTTCAGCCAAGGCGGCTTCCTCGGGTCCGGGGGCCGACATGGATTCTATTTCTCTTCCTTTCATTCGTTAGCACCTGGTGGAAGTGGTCCTTGTATTATGATTGCTTTGCCTCATTAGCCTTCTCGACTGTCAAGTAAGCACAAACAATGGCTTCGGCCTCGTGGGTCCTTGTAGGTTAGATACTTGAAGAACTCACCCAACTCTAAGGTTGATATGAAGGTATTTAGTTTCACTTTGTCAGTGAGCTAGGGTATTCGCCAGACCTCGACAATGAACCGAGCCAAAAAATTCCTTAGACTTTTGCTTGGCCCTTGTTTGATATGGGTAAAGTGCCAAGTCTGTTTCTCCTCCCTATGACTATAGATAAATTGTGACAGGAAGTTATCAGCGAGTTCCTAAAATGTCCGAATCTAATTGGGCTGCAGATAGTAGAACTAGATTAGGTGTCCCCTTTGAGGGGGCAATAAGAAGTACAAGCACATAACAACCTCACCTAAGCCTTAGAAACTTAGTAGAGTACAAAAGTGGTTAAGATGGTCAATAGGATCAGCACTTCCATCATAAGGATTTAGGGTTGCCAGCTTAAATTTATGGGGAAATGGTTGTATTCGAATCTCCGTTGTGAATGACGATCTCCTCAAATCTACAGAGTGTCCACTAGCCTCCCCCATGAACACATGTTGCTATATTTTTCTACTCGCTCCTCCACTCGATGAGAAATCATAGCCATTTTTCCATCGAGGTAGGTCTTCAACTCTGAGCGATGTAAAGCCAATCAACTGCTACCCCCGATAGGTTGAGTGTTGCACAAGTCTCCCTCTTAGACCGGGGGCTTATGCTTGTCATGGGAGTAGCGGGGATTCCGCCGCTCCAGGCTTGCATTCGGCATCTTACAACCAAGCTGGCCTTCCAACTGTGGTCGACTCTCGTGACTCGGTGTTGCTCGAGTCCCGAGGTCGGCCATATGTCATGCCTTCCCGGATGGGCGCTTCTTCCTCCAACTTCTTCGTTTGGATGCGGAAGTGTGGGCAATGGATGAAAGAGCCCCTAGCTTCTGCTAGTCCTAGCGCACGCAGAGGGGTTGGAGCATCTAGGAGATAGTTTCCACACTGTTAGCAAGCACCTATAAGAAGGGTGCCGGTTGGTCCTCCACGCAGCTACCCGCAGAGTGATTGTCCCCATGAAGGGTGACGTATTTGGCCGAGGCACTGGTCTAGCCTCTAGTATTGATCATATTTTCTTTTGTGCAGATGGTGATCAGGCTTTTTGCTCACCTTTCCATAGATGGCATTAATGATGTGTCCTTAGATCCAGGTCGTTACAAGGAATAGGGATCCACTCGGGTCTTCTTTGGCGGGTCGAACAAAGCGGGGCCGATCTCCATTTATAATAACCTAGACCGTGCACACTACAATTAAAAAAATGAGAAGTCAGAGGATTATCGAGACTTGTTATCCAGTATATCTTATGACGCTCAAGTCAGTTATCTTTCTCAATAAATAGAAAGATGCAATGATAAGAGATGTATGTGATGATACACAAAAGTAAAGATGGTGTCTATCTGGGAGGTTGCATTCGATGGGGAGTAGATTAAGAGTAAGAATTATGAGAGGTCTCTTTTTGGGTAGAGATTTGCTCTTTTTTATGCTTGCCAATCAGCCTCCCACTACTCATTGGAGTAAAAGGGTATTTATAATGTTGGCGAGCAATTTAACCTTCCTAGTTGTTGACAACCGCTCACTGGACCACCCGGACGGATATAGATATTTCGGTTGGTTGTTATAATAAGTTATGATAAGTTTTATTCAATGTGCGGGAGTAGGCTGCCCTAATTGGGCCGATGAGGTCAGATTGGCCTTTAGAACTGTTAGGCCAATTGGGACGTTATTTAAACCTTGGGGCTGATGGTGACGCG
>JAODPA010066284.1:0-34143 GCA_025585075.1 Nepenthes mirabilis | reverse complement strand
CAATTTATTTATATGCATCCTGGAGTTCCAATCATCTCGCCGACAAATAATAATAATAATAATAATAAAAGGAAATTAAAAGTTTCAAAAAATCCGTTGTTTGTAACGGTCAATAACTGCCCGTGCCGCCATCTTCTTTTCCCACTGTTTCCCTACGAAGGCCTTCCTCTGATAACTCTCCCTCGCTCGCACTGGTCTGTCCCAAGCACCAACCCGGTGCTTGAGACTGGATTGCCCGCTCCCCCAACAGACGCTCCCTGCGGCGGCGCTTTTTTTGTCTCCGCCGGTCAATGCCCCATCGCCCCCACCCAAAAGGATAGATGGGAGACCCAGCGGCTAGTTCTCATGATGATGATCTGCCACTTGTCCATTCTCCTCCAGAAAGCGATTTTCTTCAACATTTACTTTTGAGTGATAACGATATTACAGATTTTGCCGATCCTTGGAATGAAGTAAACGAACCATGGTTTTCGGAAATTCTTAATGGTAGTAATAATAATAATAATAATAATAATAATAATAATAATGATCAGACAAATCGACATGCTTCGCAATTAACAGGGCCTTTTGAAGGAGGAGACAGAGCGCAGCAGACTTTCAATTTTGGGAGTCCGAGGGAATTACAGGAATGGCCTCCGCCTTCTATTCCATATAGTTGTAGTTGCTGTCAAGTTCTTAGAGAAATTATTCACACTAATGGTAATCATAATGAATGAATTTTCTTCTACTGAATGTTACTTAAAGTCCAACGTCAAACATTACAGTAAGAAACTAAGAATATCTTTTGGGATAGTAACAGATGATTATCATCTTAATTCACTGTAAAGGGTCGATCCGTGTCTTTAATTCACTGTCTGGATCAAAGAAAATTTGGAGAGGGAAAAATTCTGTTCTTCTTCTTCTTATTATTATTATCATTATTTTGTTTCTGTCATGCTGTAGGAATGAATACTTTGAAGTTTGAGATCCATGGAAGGATAGGTTTGATCTCCCATGGTATTCTGCAGAGCTATGGTCCCGAAAGCCGAGACATTCAAATGTTTGAGTGAGTTGCCCAAGATTATGGTTTTCATTATTTAATACGACAAAATCACCCATTATTATTTCAGAATAATATAGTTGGTGATTAATCTCGATAAACGTGCGGTTGATAATTTTTCAGAATTTTTCATTGATTGAAAATGAGTTTTTCAACTTACATATAAACTTTGTAACAATTTTGAAGATAGAAACAGTGTTCATAAACTTATAAATTCTAAAATATATACTAAGGAAATTTGAATTAACTTCTTGTGATTATATATATTTTTTAATGAAAGCACTTAATAATTTTATGTAGAAATCTAAGCATTATAATACTTTTTTTTTTTGGCATAATGTGGAATTGAGTAACATATCATTCATTTAATATGTAATGGTTATTATCTAATATTTCCTATGACTTAATAAATTGACATTATTTCATTGATAAAAGTAACCAAATTATATTATCAATAATTTAGAGGATCCCCATCATAAAAAATGAGCATATTATCAATAGTCATAATTGGCTCATTTAAAACTAGCTTTCATAGGAAAAATCAAAATATTAACAAGCATAAACTCAACTCATTTATCTGACAGATTAAAATGAGACTCAAACCCAACTCATTTTTTCACAAAATAAGCTTGAACGATAAATACTCTACTCAAAAAATTTATCCTCTGTTCAAATAATGTAAAACGTAGGACAAATCTCTGTATCCTATAGTCGATCAATTTGATGTTATGTCTATTGCAAATGGTTGTAATCTGTTTCGTAATTGACATGTATACAAAAGAATAGTTTTTGCAAGGAAAGCTATGAGAGTGTGAAGAACTTCTTGAAGAACTATTTGCAGGAGCGCAGGCTCAGTGGCTACATTTTATTATCAGATACCCTCTCCTTCTTCTACGAAGCTGTGTGCGTAGGGTTCGACTGGGTTGACGATCATCGTCCTTCTGCAGCAGCAGTGGACCCTTTTGGCAGCTTTCTTCCTACCATTGCTGATGGCCGCGGAAATTCAGGTTTTGAGACTTCTCTTCAGACCATCAATGGCTAGAAGACCGGTTGAAAGTGAGATAAAACTGTCAATTTTCAAAATAACATAACTAGCAACAACATAAAATGTGGGTAACAGAGAAAATACCATTAGTATTTTCAGCATATAGAAATTGTTTGGTGTGGTAATATTTGTGAGAATGAAGTTAAAAAATGAATCTTGATTAGATAGAGATTAATAAGAGTAATTTAATTATTTTATAAATACCCATAGTAAAATCTATAAAATAAGCCGATAGACCCTTAGAAAGATTAATAACCAACGTAAATAAATAATTAATTATAAATATATTAAATAATTTAAATAATTATTTTATTTTTATTTTTTGTCTACCTAATTTGTAATTTTTGTCGTTGAGTGAATAGGAGACTTGGCTTTTACAATTATGCAGGTGAAGAGCAAACATGCCAAGCAGTGGCCAGTAATCATGCAGCAGGAGACGGCAATGACAATCACCTACCGGAAGCCGACAATTACTTATTAGCCCTTCAACCTCTGCAACAGGACACCGGTGATCTTCCATCAAATCCTCCGGTGACGGGAAACCAAGCCGAGGACAGTCATTGTGGGGAAATTGCAATTCCTCCGGTGCTCGGAAAACAAACTCAACAGAGTAAATACTCCGGTGCAGCAAACCGTCCGGCGATTGTAAACCAAGCTGAGCTGGGTATATCCTCCGGTGCAGCAAATCCTCCGGCGACCAGAAATGAGGCAACAGGCAGTACTAGTGCAGAGTATCCTCTGGTGACGCAAAATCAAGCAGAGGGCAGTAATGGCGGTGAAAATGTACCCGTGGCTGAAGCAAACAATGCAGAAAGAAGGTCTAGGAGCTATGCAGAGCAGGTTAGATTTTCAAAAGCAGAAATTTGAGTCGTTTTTACATCGGCGTTACATTATCTCACTGAACTTGTTATATTGAGCTTTTCTTTTTTTTTTTTTTCCTTTTGTGCTGTGCCGGCCGTAGAGCAGAGGACGAGAGCAAAACACCTGTCGTGGGAAGAGATTGCCAATTGTTTTCATCTTCGATTACAGGACGCAGCAACCCTATTGGAACTCTGTGAAACCACCGTGAAAAACAAAGTCCATGAACGCTTAAAGCGATGGCCTTATAGAACAGTAAGCCCTCTCTCTCTCTCTCTCTCCCCCCCCCCTCTCTCTCTTTCTTTCTCTCTGTCTGGGCTTCCATTCACAATTTTCCTGGCAACTTTGGTGGTCGATGATAAAGGTGAAAAGGATAAACAGAGAGCTGACATTGTGGCAAAAGAAGTTAAATTCTGCCGGTGAAGAGGAAAGATTGACCGCTGCGGCAGAGATTGAGAAGCTACAACAAGAGCTTGCAGATGTTTATAATGGAACTATTGTTCAGTGATTGCATTAACTTAAAGGCGTGGTATCTTTCAGTCAAAGGACTTGAGATTCATAGCTATTTTATGAATGTTCAGCAAATTTAACCACTGTTCCAGATTTTTTTCAACTTCATTTTTGTACCAAATAAATGATCTTCATTGTTGAAGGAAAAACTGCGATGAACGAGAACTGTAAATGCCACACCTGACAGATTTGTCTATCTTTGTTTTTTGGCTCATATTTATACTTTTTTTGTTCTAATGGGTTTAGAATTATGATGTGTTCTTGCCCGTGAGTACAAAATAAATAAACTAGACGGGCGTTCCATGGCAATGAAAAAATTCATTATTTGTATGTAAAAGACAAGTAATTTTTGAAACCAATTTGAAACATGATAAATGTTAATAGTTTTGCCACCAAAAATTGAGGTGTTGTTGCGTCCTGTGAATCTGGCCGTGCGTTAAATCGAGTGCGAGTGGTTTTTTAAACGCACGGACAAACAGATTAGAGCAACACAAAATAAGTGGAAGTCGAATGAAGAGAGAAAAGTACGGGGATAGTGGGAGAACGCGCCTATTTACGTGAAAAACCCCTTTGATCTGACGAGGAGTGAAAAACCACGGCAGCGGACAAGCAGTCCGAGAAATCTCACTATAGTAAAGAGAAGGTACAATGGATGCCTGGGAAGTTTTCCCGTTCTCAGGATGTTACAGCGTAAGGAAGATAAACTTCTCTCTTTTCTCTCCTCTCTTTGCCTTAGTTTCTCTCTGGAGGGCTCTTGCTTGAGTATAAGTAAATGGATTCAGCCAAAAGTCCTTCTTCAGTTGCTGAAGTAGGATATTTATAGGGAACGCAATGCCGTAAGGGAGACGACATGTGGCGCTGGCGTGTCAGGGTTGCCTGCCACCATCGCCACTACTGTGGGTGCGGCTGTGACAGGGACACCTGTCACAGTCTGCAGATGTGGCGCTCAGAGGCGCATGGCCTGCAGGTACGGCGTGTCAGGAGCCGTTGGTCGCTCGTGGCAGCATGCGCCGCGTAAGCTGTCTAAATTGGCGCCTAGGTCATTCTTGGCCTTTCTGGTGGTCCCCGTCTTCAAACGGATCTCCGTGTCCGTCCGGGTTGACAGGCGCTCGGGATCAAGTTAGCCATTTGGATTTGAACGGGCCTGTGGGCCTTTTGGGCCAGCCTTCTTACGTGACTCTTTGGGCCTGCGTTTGCGATTTTGGGCCTAGGGTTCCAGGACCCATCACGAGCCCCTCATGTCAAGCGGTTCGAGGACTCAGCCGTTTGACATGCCTTGCAAATATCTTCTCGCCGTTCCAGACCGCGGTTTTCTCGTGAACACGAAACCTATCTTTCGACTCCGTTTCCCCTCCTCGTGGAGCATTGAATGCGATAGGCGATTGATGTGACGTCGCCTCGGGAAACCCTAAGACCTGCACTCGCCTACTGCGTATGGGGAGTTCACACGTGGAATGGTCATGATGAGGGCACCTTTTCACTTGTTTGAAAATTTCCTTAAATCTTTCGTCGTGTTCTCATTCACTCATCGCGTTTCCTTCTTTCTTCCCTTGGCTTTCTTCGAGAATCTTCACGACGTTTTGCTTTCCTTGCTTGCTGTCATGGCTCCCGGCGTTAAAGATATTGCCTCTTCCCTTTCTGCTCAAGATCTCGAGCAGATCAGGGCGAAATACAGTATCCCAGCGTCTGATTCGATGGTGGTTCCAGGAGCCGCAGAGAGAGCGCTAAGTCCGCCGAGCGGTTACATTGCCGTATACGAGGTTCACCTCAAAGGTAGACTTCGTTTCCCTGTTCCCGCCGAGCTCCGCCGTCTGATGAAGGAGTTGGCTGTCCCGGTCGCGAGGCTTCAGCCCAACGCCATCAGGTACTTGGTTTCTTTGTGTGTCTTCGCGCGCTGCCATAGCAAGACTCTCGAGGCGGTCATGGTGAAGATCATGTTTCGCTTCAATCATAACCTTGACTGGATCGCCATGACCCCCCGCCCCGAGTTTGCTGAGATGAGCGGTGGGAACCCGGATTCCACCAAAAGGTGGAAGGACAGGTTCTTCTTCCTTAAGGTGGCTGAGGACTGGGAGCTCTCCTCCGTGTGGGGAAACATCGCTAGCAAATATGGCTCCGATATCACTGACGAGGAGAGGGAGGCCGCCAGGGAAGTCACGGACTTAGTGCTGGCGAACCTGGGCGGCTTCAACACGGGGAAGAAGAACATCTGGCTGTCCCCCGAAAAGCTGGCGGAAGCCAAGTGGGCGGTGTCATCTGGTGGTTCTGCCATTGCTGCTTCGAAGAAGAAGAAGAAGAAGCTGAGGAAAAGAGAGGGTCCTCTTGTGATTCAGGAGCCCTTCGAGCGGCCTCTGAAGAGCCCGCGGATTGAGGCCCCTGAGGATTCGCCGAGTGTTGCCGGTGAGTCTTCCTCAGAGGATGACCTCGTCATAGCCCCCATGGTCAAGAAGGCCGCAGGGCTGACTTCTGGTCCTTCTGCGGAGCCCGAGGTCGCCGCAGCACCTTCCTCTGGTATCGAGGCCCGTCCTGAGGCCTCTGCCGTCTCCGCGGATCATCCTTCTGATGATCCTACAGCTTTCGATGCCTTGGAGGAGGCGGCCTTGGACGAGGTCGTAGAGCCTCATGAGATGGAGGTCGCCGCCGCTGTTACTGCTGGGGATATCTTTGACCTTCTTAGCGGCGAGGAGGCTGTGGACGCGGTCTTGGAGATTCTAGCCGTTGCTGAGGTCCCGAGGGTAGCGGAGCCCCCCGCCCCTGAAGGTCCTTCCTCCGAGGCCGCTCTTGATGTTCCTGCGGTGTCCGCGGAGTGCCCACTCGTGCCCGAGGTCCCAGGGGAAATTGCCCCCACTCAGGATCCTGTCATTTCTCAGGTACTTTGCTACCTTCCCCTTTGTCTCACTTTCTGTTGATTGCTTCTAAGTGGTGTTGGTTCTTTTTGCAGCTCCAGGATCTGATTAGTGGCCTTAGCCAACTGGTGGGCAAAATTGCTCGGTCTCGACGGGAGGCGGAGTCTTTGAGGGCCGCCCAAGAAGAGATCCAGTGGCTTCGTGCGGCACTTGCATCATCTGAGGAAGCCCTGAGGCTCTTGGAGGCTCGATATGGCTTCCTGATGGAACGAAACCTTCAGCTGGAGGAAACGTTAAGGACCTCGGTGAAGGTCGCTGACATGGCCCCTATACTGGAGGCCAAGTTCTGGGATGGCATTCACCTATGCCGCCGGCTGATGCGGGTCCTGCACCCACGGTTCCCCGCTGTCATATTCGATCCACGCAACTCGAGTGCCGCGTGTCCTGGGGACGTGTACGGTCTTCGGGGCAGGCCGTTTCCTGGGTCCTCGGGTCCAAGCTCCTCAGCGGGTCCTCGCTCGTCAGACCAACCGGGAACTTCGAGCCACGGGGAGGATCCCTCGTCTCTAGGAGAGCCATCTGGAGCCGTTCTGCCTCAGGGCCCCTGTGAGGGCTAGACTTCGTTTTTCCTTTCGTGTTGTTGTATTGTATTTTTATGAAATAAAAGGAGATCCTTGAGTTTATCACAAGTGCCTTCCCCCCCTTTTTTTTTACAGACGAGTTTTGTTATGACCTCAAGGGCCCGACCTCTGGGGTCGCTCGGTCGCAGCCGAGTTTTTGTCGCCTGACCACTGGGGTCCGACCGCTGGGGCCGCTCGGGTTGGCGCCCAAGTTTTGTTGCCTGACCGCTGGGGTCCGACCGCTGGGGCCGCTCGGGTTGGCGCCCAAGTTTTGTTGCCTGACCGCTGGGGTCCGACCGCTGGGGCCGCTCGGGTTGGCGCCCAAGTTTTGTTTGTTGGAGATGACCCGCCTTTCACTGGTAGTATTTCCTTAGGTGAGCGGCGTTCCAGGTCCGGGGTATCAGCTTGCCATCTTGGGTGCGTAGCTTATAAGCTCCTCCTCGAAGGATAGCCGAGACCAAAAATGGCCCTTCCCAATTTGGTGAGAGCTTGTTCCTTCCAGCTATTTTTCCCGTGGCTTCCACGCTTCTTAGTACGAGATCCCCGACCTCGAATGGTCGCGCCTTCACCTTCTTGTTGTAATAGCGGGCCACCCGTTGTTGGTAGGCCGCTACCCTAAGTCTCGCCTGGTCGCGAACTTCCTCGAGGGCATCGAGGCTTTCTCGGAGCCTTTGGCTGTTATCCGCTGCGCTAAAGCACCCAACCCGGGGGCTGGTGAGGCATACTTCTATTGGGATGACAGCTTCGACCCCGTAGCAAAGGTTGAAAGGGGTCTCTCTTGTGGGCTCTCGTGGCGTTGTCCTGTATGACCAGAGGACTGAGGGCAATTCATGTACCCATGAGCCCTCAGATGATTCCAGCCTGGTTTTTAGCCCATGTAGGATTGTGCGGTTTGTCACTTCCACCTGCCCGTTGGCCTGCGGGTACGCCACTGACGTGTGCACCAGGTTGATCCTCAGGCTTGCGCAGTACTTAGTGAACCGCTTTCCAGTGAACTGCGTCCCGTTGTCAGTCACGATGCACTCGGGGACTCCAAACCTGCACACAATGTTCTGTCGGAGGAACTCCGTCGCGTTTTGCTCTGTTATTCTGGCTAGCGGTACTGCTTCCACCCATTTGGTGAAGTAGTCAATTCCCACAATCAGGAATTTCCTTTGTCCGGGAGCGAGAGGAAATGGTCCGAGGATGTCAAGCCCCCATTGGGCGAACGGCCATGGGGATTGCAGCGCCCGAAGATCCGTGTGGGGGCGATGGCTCATGTTGCCGTGGAGTTGGCAACTCTCGCATTTGCGCATGAAATCCATGGCGTCATATTTCATGGTCGGCCAGTAGTATCCTTGCCGCATAAGCTTAAAAGTTAGGTTCTTTCCCCCAACATGGGATCCGCATATTCCGAGATGCACCTCTTGTATGGCGTATTCGACTTCCTCTGGGGTGAGGCACCTTAAGTAAGGGGCCGAGAATCCCCGTCGATACAGTCGGCCGTCCACGATTGTGTACCAACCCGTTGTCTTCTTTATCTTTTTGGCCTGACTCGGGTCCTCGGGCAGCGAGCCATCAGACAAAAACTTCAGGTAGGGAGTCATCCAGGTGCTCCTGTCCGCGACCTGCATCACCTCCCGCTCTGGGTCTTCAATGCTGGATCTGCTCAGGATTTCTCGCATCCCCCTGGCGTACTGTTCAGGATCTCCCGAAGCCGCGGCTCGCGCAAGCGTGTCGGCTTTGGCGTTTTCCTCCCGCAGGATGTGGATGAACTCGGCCGTCTCGAATCCCACGATCATGTCCTTGACCTTTGAGAGGTACTTGGACAGCTGCTCGCTGTTGACGTCGAAGCTTCCACAGACCTGATTAATGACCAACTCAGAGTCACTATAGATGGCCAGCTCTCTGGCCGAGCATTCCTTGGCAAGTCGGAGTCCGGCTAGCAAGGCTTCGTATTCTGCAACGTTATTTGTGGCCGAGAACCCCAACGTTAACGAGTACTTTATCTCCATCCCCTCAGGTGTGCGCAACACAATCCCTGCTCCGCAGCCGTCCTTCATAGAGGAGCCGTCCACGTGCAAGGTCCAAGTGGAGGCTCTGCTGAGTTCGTCCGTGGTAGTCCAGTCCTCATTGCAGGCAGGCGGTGCCGTCGTCTCAACGAGAAAGTCCACGAGTGCTTGTCCCTTTAGGGCAGGTCTCGGACGGAACTCTATGTCAAATTTCCCCAATTCAATGGCCCACTTGATCAGCCGGCCGGAGATCTCGGGTTTTTGCAAAATGGCCCTTAAAGGCTGATCAGTCAGGACTATTACCTTGTGCGCCTGAAAGTATGGCCTGAGCTTCCTTGCGCAATGGACCAACGCCAAGGCTACCCTCTCCGTCAGGGGATACCTGGTCTCGACGCCCGCGAGAGTCTTGCTGACGTAATACACGGGCTGCTGCTTGCCATGCTGCTCTCGTACTAATACCAAGCTGAGCGCTGCGTCGGACACGGAGAGGTACAAGTATAGCTCCTCGCCCTGCTGAGGAGAAGCTAAGGGGGCGGACTCGAGAGGTAGCTCTTGAGTCCTTGGAATGCCTCATCGCAATCATCACTCCACTGGAATTCCCGGGATTTTGTCCCTCTTAGGGCTTTGAAGAACGGCAGGTGCTTCTCAGCCGACTTTGCGAGGAAACGGGAGAGGGCAGCCACTCGCCCAGTAAGCTGCTGAACTTCCTTCACCGTTCGAGGGGACCGCATGTCCAGGATCGCTTGGATCTTTTCTGGGTTTGCCTCGATTCTTCGGTGTGATACGATGTAGCCCAAGAATTTTTCGGAGGCAACACCGAAAGTGCACTTATTGGGGTTGAGCTTCATTCCATGGGTTCTGAGCACATGGAAGGTCTCAGCCAAGTCCCCCACGTGGTTGCTGCTCATCCGGCTCTTGACGAGCATGTCGTCAACGTATACCTCCACGTTTCTGCCCATCTGGTCTTGGAACATCTTATTCACGAACTGTTGATAAGTCGCTCCTGCGTTCTTGAGACCAAAGGGCATTACCTTATAACAATATGTCCCTTGGTCCGTCATGAACGACGTGTGTTCATCGTCCTCGGGGCTCATTTTGATTTGGTTGTACCCGAAGTACGCATCCATGAAACTTAAGAGTTCATGGCCGAACGTTGAGTCCACAAGGTGGTCGATCCTGGGCAATGGGAAGCTGTCTTTGGGGTACGCCTTGTTGAAGTCGGTGAAATCCACGCATATCCTCCACTTCCCATTGCTCTTTTTCACCATGACAACGTTGGCCAACCAGTCCGGGTACTGAACCTCTCAGACAAATCCAGCGTCCAGGAGTTTCTTGACCTCCTCGCGGACAGCCACCAACTTCTCTGTGGAATAGTTCTGCGCTTCTGTCTGACCGGCTTATGCCGGGGATCGACGCCCAACTTGTGGACGATGACCTCGGGTGAGATCCCGGGCATGTCACTGGGGGACCATGCGAACACGTCCGAGTTCTCCCGTAGAAAACTGACGAGTTGGTCCCTTACTGTCTCTGAGAGTGAGCTCCCTATTTGGACATACTTCTCCTGATCTGCGGGATCCAACGGGACTCGGATTACCGGTTCCCCTGGCTGAGCGTGTTGCAGTGTTGCCTCGTCCCTGAGGTCGAGGTCTTCCATGGGTTGCGGAAGCGTTGCTTGCTCGGTCTGTGCTAGGTAACACATCCGTCCGGTCGACTGGTCCCCGAGGACCTCTCCTACCCCACACGGGGTGGGGAACTTCATCTTAAGATGTGGGATGGAGGTTACTGCGTTGAACGCGACCAAACAAGGCCGTCCGAGTATCGCGTTATAAACCGAGGGCAAGTCCACGACGAGGAAGGTGAGGACCTTCGATGCTGTCCTCGGATACGTTCCCAGGGTTACCTCCAACTGGATGATACCCTGGACGGGCACTGGCTCGTTGTCCAGCCCGTAGAGTGGCCCTTCCGGCGCTTTCATTCGATTCTTCTTAAACCCTAATTTGAAGAAAGCATCAAGATACAGTAAATTGCGAGAGCTTCCATTATCAACAAATACTCGTTTCATCTGGTAGTTATTTGCCCCATCTGAAACAAGTGCGGTTACAACCAGGGGGTCGGAGTGAGGAGAAGTTACATGGTCTAAGTCCCTACTGCTAAAGCAGATAACATCGTCTTCACTCCCGAGCCCCGTCCTTGGCCTCTTCGCCGCTGCAAGCTCACGCCCGTCTCTCCCAGCCGGTCGGCTGGAGATCATGTTCACAACCCCCGCAGCCACTCGGGTCCTGGGGGCTCCGCGTCTCCACCGTCCTCGGGCCCTGAGGCTTGCCCTGGCCTCTGAAGGAAACGGCTGAGGTGTCCTCTCCGGATAAGCTCTTCAATCTCCCTCTGCAGGGTCCTGCAGTCCTCTGTGCTGTGACCCCCGAAGCGGTGGAAGTCGCAATATTTCGATTGGTCCCCACCGTCCGGGTTCTTCAGTTGCTTGGGCCACTTCAGGAATTTTTCCCCCCGGATCTGCATGAGAACATTGGTGCGGGAGTCATTCAGTGGCGTGAGATGGATAGGTCGCGGCTCTCTCCGAGAGCTCTGCTCGCCTTATGGTGTTTCTTTGACGTCTGGGGACTTTGATAGTCCCTAGATTTCCTTTTTCCCTCCGCGGCATTCTACCGAGGGTGTTCGTCTCTCTCAGGCCTTTTGGCGTCGTTGGCCTCTTCGGCCGCGATGTAAGCTCTGGCCACAGCCTCAGCCTTTATGAAGGTCTGCGGGCCTTTGTGGATGAGATGCTTAAAGAAAGCACCCCCTTTGAGGGCCGAGAGGAAGGCGTTCAGCTTCACCTCGTCGGTCAGCCTCGGGATCTGCCTAGCCTCCACTGCAAACCACACCAAGAATTCTCTCAAGCTCTCCCTGGCCCCTTGTTTGACTCGAGTGATGTGTTAGGGCTGCTTCTCCACTCTTCTGCTAGAGGCAAACTGGGACAGAAAAACCGTCGTCAGGTCTCCGAAATCGCGAATAGAGTCCGCGGGCATTCCGTAAAACCATATTCTTGCATCCTCCTTTAGAGTCAAAGGGAAGCACTGGCACATGGTTGTCTCGTCCAGGCCCTGGAGGCTCAGGTGCTCCCTGAAATGATTAAGGTGATCCATGGGGTCACCGCTGCCGTCGTACAACTCCAGGCTGGGCATCTTGAACTTTGGGGGGAGCGTCCTCGTCCTAATCTCCGTGGAAAACGGGGATTGGAGCGCGTTAGCTCCTCCTCCGCTGCTCTCACGCAGCATCAGGTTCCATCCTCTTTCCGGTCTGGCCTCCACTCGCGGTGGGGCAGCCGTCCTTCTCTCGTTCAGGTAGTGCCTTAACTCGTAAGGCTCCTGAACTGCACGGCGCTCTGGGACCGTGCGGGCTCCTCTTGGGAGAGCATCTCGGGGAACCGCCTCTTGATCGTCGTGGTCGCGGCGGTTCCGTTGGGCCTCAGAATGGCGCCTCTCGGGGCTTTCCCCTTGGACCCGAGGACCTGGTTGGTCCTCGACCCTTCGTGGTGCTCTGCTGCTAGAGGCCACCTGGGTCCTCGGGTGTTCTCGTCGACTAGGAGGTTTTTCGCGGCGACTGCCTCCTTCGTTCCCGGCTTGTGGCGCCTCAGCCTGGGAGGCCCTGTCGGGAGCCGCCGGTTTAAGCTGGTCAATTTTGGAGCAGAGGGCAACGAAGGCCTGCGACATGCCGGCTACCTGGGCGGCCAAGCCCCTCACCACTGGATCGGGATGATCCTCAACCCCAGCACAGGGGTTAGTGCCACCGCCTTGTGAGGCCACTTCTCTGGAGGTTGCGCTCGCCTATGCCTTTGTGTTCACCATTTGGAGATTTGAAGCTTGCGTTGTTGGGTACTTGTGGAAAATGTGAAAAGCAGACTTTCAGTCGCTTCCCACAGGCGACGCCAATGTTGCGTCCTGTGAATCTGGCCGTGCGTTAATTCGAGTGCGAGCGGCTTTTTAAGCGCACAGACAGACAGATTAGAGCAACACAAAATAAGTGGAAGTCGAATGAATAGAGAAAAGTACGGGGACAGTGGGAGAACGCACCTATTTACGTGGAAAACTCCTTTGATCTGACGAGAGGTGAAAAACCACGGCAGCAGACGAGCAGTCCGAGAAATCTCATTATAGTAAAGAGAAGGTACAATGGATGCATGAGAAGTTTTCCCGTTCTCAGGATGTTACAGCGTAAGGAAGATAAACTTCTCTCTTTTCTCTCCTCTCTTTGCCTTAGTTTCTCTCTGGAGGGCTCTTGCTTGAGTATAAGTAAATGGATCCAGCCAAAAGTCCTTCTTCAGTTGCTGAAGTAGGGTATTTATAGGGAACGTAATGCTATAAGGGAGACAACACGTGGCGCTGGCGTGTCAGGGTTGCCTGCCACCATCGCCACTACTGTGGGTATGGCCGTGACAGGGACACCTGTCACAGTCTGCAGATGCGGCGCTCAGAGGCGCATGGCCTGCACGTTGGCTTGTCAGGAGCCGTTGGTCGCTCGTGGCAGCATGCGCCGCGTAAGCTGTCTGAATTGGCGCCTGGGTCATTCTTGGCCTTTCTGGTGGTCCCCGTCCTCAAACGGATCTCCGTGTCCGTCCGGGTTGCCAGACGCTCGGGATCAAGTTAGCCATTTGGATTTGAACGGACCTATGGGCCTTTTGGGCCAGCCTTCTTACGTGACTCTTTAGGCCTGCGTTTGCAATTTTGAGCCTAGGGTTCCAGAACCCATCAGGTGTGCTTGATGTTATCATAGTAGTCAAAGTTATTAGAGATGATAATTCGTTAACAAGATGTAGTTATTGGCTTTTTTCTCAATAGTATGACAAATGCTGATACTTTTACCCTCTGTTTGATGCTTATAGGAGATAACGCAGTGAAGCATAATTGTTTAAGCACGAGAGTGACAATACAAACGTCATCCGTACTCTGCACCAGTTCTCCTTGTCAACAGCCATGGCCCCTAGATCTCCCACCACCCATTTTCACTCCTTACAGCGCTTTCATTAGTAACCCCCATAGCCTCAAATCTTCCAAACTCTACACCCGAAAAAAGTCAATTCATTTTCCACCCCTAAACGGCCAAATCCCTCCCTTCTCGGCCTGACACTTTAAAACGTAATTCAATATACAATAAAGATCACATATACATAGCCTTGTCGGAGATCATGTGCTCAGTAATCTTGTCGAGATAGATGGCCTTGAGAAAGTGGTTCACTTTGTAAAACAGATGCTACAAAAAAGAAATGAAAAAAGAACTGCTTAGGTGATCAGCAATGAAGGCCAAAGAAAGAAATCATAAACTGGATATCAAAAGTATCTGCAGTAGAAAGGGCAATGGTAAGAACTTTAGGAAGTTTAATAAATGTGCAGAGGAAATGTTTTACGTTAAGGACAAGGCAAGGCAAGTTTGAAAGCATAAGATAGACCTAAACTCAATAATTAACTGTGTTTGATTGAGTTATTTGCAAGTTATTAGGTTCCACTGCATCAAATTATAACCAAGCTGGAAAAATCAAGACGCGAATTTGTAAGACTTAAAAATTTTGCCTATAGTATCTCTTCACGTATGGCTTCCCTTATGGGAAATGATAACTCTTAGCCAAGAATCTCCGCTATGATTGATTTGTGTTCTTCATTAATCTCTCTTTATAGGTTCCTAATACAGAACATCCTAAGCTAGAAGCATAGGATTTCTCCAGCCAAATGTCTGTCTCAACTGGCTAGGCTTTCTAGAGTTGGCTATCGGCCATTGAAATTGACCACTGTGTCGACACACTCAACAGCTTTGGACATTCATATGTCATCACTAGAAGAAAAAAAATTACAGTTTACTATAAAAATGACATGATATCCGACTTGTTAAGCCTTATCCCGATTTACCCCATCAAATTGAGAACTGACCTAGAATGATGACCACTCATCTATTACTTCCACTGGATGAACTACCACGAGAGACATATTGTAATACAAATTGGCATTCCCAGTTGAACTAGAGCTTTCTTCTGAACAGCAACTGAAAAATGAAAATGGCCACGAACATTATAAACCAGTAATTTAACAGAAAAAGGGCAAACCAAATAAGAGCTTCATCTGGATAGCCACTGGGTGACTGTTCCTCCAAAGACACTTTCAAATGCAAGAATAAGAAAGAGTTTGTTTGAACAACATTGCAAGTAAAGCTAGACTCTGCCAAACATGAATTTCCCAAAATTGAAATGCCTGAGAATATTCACCCAGAGACACAAGGAATACAATGATGCTTCATGAATTAGTGGTTCATAAGATCATCCATTTCCTATTCCTCCTACGGATGGCAATATTGACAGCGGGATTTTGAGGAAACAATCTCGAGTTGCAGAACAGCACATGCATTAATTTTACATACAGGCTGCTTTTCTGACTGAATTTATAAAAGCCTGGGTGAAAAATAGTGGGGCTAAGACCATATTGAAAGGCAGAACATTTGTTCTAAAATTACCTTTGAGCTGAGATCAAAAGACTACCCGGAATATCTTCTCAATTCATGGTTTTACGTTTGGTCTTAAATTTCCTTTGAGCTTTCAGATCGACCACAATTACGGTGATGTTGTCCTTTGTACCCTTCTGAAGGGCACGGTTAGAGAGACAATCGGCGGCTGCTTGAGCAGCAGGATCAATTCCTATACCCCTTTCCAAAGGGAGTTTGACATCGTTCTTCTTGTGCCACATGAGTATCTGTTTTCTGGCTGTCTCACACGCTTCTCCATTTGTCATCACATCCCATAAGCCATCGCTTGCCAAAATGAGGCATTCGTCTTCCTTTGCCCGCGGTATGAACATGACTTCTGGATTGGGAATGATCCACGGTTTCAAGTATCTATCGCCTGCACCCAGTAAGGAGCTGGCCTTAGAATCTGTTGTGACATGTTATTGTTTAGAGTCTCAACAGCACAAACATTTTCCACAGCAGAACACAGTAAATAACGGCACAAGAGCAATCAATTCACAATTTTTTTCCCACAAAATCTCCACATCCGGAATTCACTCAGAAATATTTTGGCTTACAGGGTACAGGTTCTTAGCTGTTTATTCCTTCCTACCTCTTTTACGCCAAACCCAGATTTTGTAAGACTAGACAACAAAAACAAACTTACCGTGGGGAATGGATTATTGAAACTATGTTGAACATGAAGTCGAGAACAGATCTTTACATAAAATAATTTATAAACCCTTTGCTTGAATTCTTAAGGAAGTGGAATAATGAGAGGCAATCACAAAATTAAAATGAAGAATACACGAATTTCGTGGAAACTCTTATAATCAAAGGGTAAAAATCACTTATAACATAAATAAGCTGATTGCAGCAAAATCCCCCAAAAGGACCTTCGAAACATAAATAAGTTGATTGCAACAAAATCCCTCAAAAACACCTTTGAAGTTACCACTAAATATAAATTGGATTGCCAAAATGTGGTTCCTCCGGAAAACTTGATCAGAAGTCCTAATGTTGACTTCCAAAAATCATTGTTGCCTTCCATGTCAGCGTTAGTAAACCCAACCAAAACGGGCTTGTTGTTACACACTTGAGAATCCGCTTCATGGTGAACTAATACTCCTTTTCAGGATTTAAAAGGAATCGCCTAACAATACCAACCACATGAGCAATATTCAGCCTCATATAAACCATTGCATACATCAAACTACTCACCGCCAAAACATAAGGAACTCATTTCATGTTATCCTTCTCTTCATCCATAGAAAGACTTTATCGAGTGCTTAATTTTAAGTGATTGGCAAGAGAAGTACTAATCAATTTGGATTTCTTCATATTGAATTTTTGAAACACCTTTTCGACATAGCTCTCTTGAGATATCTAGACCTTATCCTTCCGGTCAAGAAAAATTCTTATGCCAAAAATTTGCTTTCCTAGTCCTAAGTCTTTTCTAGCAAAAGACTTGCTCAATTGCTTCTTTAGCTTGCTAATTTGGGATGCATATTACCCAACAATGAGTATATTATCAACATAGAGCAGGAGGACAATAAAATCCCCTTCTAATAACCTTTGTATGAAAGCACAATAGTCTGAAATAGCCTTTAATTAGTATTGTCTCACCATAACAGACTCGAACTTTTTATACCATTATCTAGGGGTTTGTTTCAGTCTACAAATGCTCCTTTTCAAGTGCCATACCATATGCTCCCCCTTAATCTTGAATCCCTTTGGTTACTCTTTGTAAATTTTCTTCTCAAGATTACTATGGAAGAACATTGTCAGCACGTCTAGTTGCTCCCACTTCAAAGTTTAGACACACAGCTAATTTGAAAACAACTTGAATGGAAAATGTCTTCACTATAAGAGAGAAAATCTCCTCAAAATTGATGCCCTTTCTTTGATTAACCCTTCACAATTAATCTCACCTTGTACCTTGGTTATAGATTATTCTCTTTGGGTTTCAATCTGAATAGCCATTTGTTCTTGAGTGTTCTCTTGCCCTCAAGCAATTTCACCACATCAAATGTGTGTTTTTCATGCAAAGACTTCTTCTTGCTTTGCATGGTTTCAATCCACTCCTTGTGATCATCCTCTATGGCTTCTTCATAGTATTTGGGTTTTTTGCTATCAGTAAGTAACACATACTCTTCACATGATAAACGTGTGAAAGGATATCAATTTCTTATAGATCCTTGAAGAGCAACAGCAGGTATAGGTCAGGAATGTCAATATGAACATCATCCGTGGTCTCCATCGTGAACTTGTTCAACATCATCAAAGGTAAGAACAACATGGTCTCCATTAGCACCGAGATCATATGGAATGCAATCGTCAACATGGATTGATAATGCTGTCAATGGTATCCGATCCATATCGCATAGGTGGCTATTGCTGCGAGAAATGGCCTTCTTAATCTTGCCAATGTCTTCAATAGTCACATTCTCAATGAACACATCTTCTCTTGATCAAACAAACTTTTTCTATTCCGGATCATAAAATTGATAGCTAAACTTGTCTTTTTTATAATAGAGATAAATGCATTGTTGTGATTTACAACAAGTTTAAACCTTTTATCCTTAGGAATGTGGACAAAAGACTTGCAACCAAATACATGCAAGTGATAATAAGACACCTCATTCTCGTGCTAGACTTTGAGGGGAACTTTACCATTCAAAGGAACAGTCAGTGAGAATTTGATGACATGAGTCACACCATTTAAGGCTTCCCCTAGAAAGAATTGGGCATTTTACATCCGAAAGTACACATCAAACTCTCTTAAATAATGTTCGGTTTATTCTTTCATCTATGCTATTTGACTGTGACATCAGACACACTTTAGCTTCTTCCCCTTTTGTCTTTCAATTAAGGTATGGAATTCCTTGAAAACATCAAGGGCTTGATTATTTGACTTCAATGTTTATATCCATAACTTCATTGAACAATCATTAATAAATGTAATTTAATAAAGTGCTCTGCCAAGAGTTTTACATTTAAAGGACCACATATATCAATGTGTATAAGCTCCAAAAGATCCGATTTCTTAGAAAAAAAATTTCTATGAAAGGAAACTCTTTGTTGTTTTCTAGCCATGCAATAAAAACATGTCTTTAGCTTTACCTCCTTCACTTCCACAAGAAGACTCTTTTTCATAACATAATTGAGCCCCTTCTCAATCATGTGACTAAGTATTTTGTGCCAAAATTCCATAGACTCACTTTCATCGATCATGTTTGCTACTTTGTTGAAGAATGAAGCTTGTAATACATACAAGTTAGATAATTTTTTCCCACGGGCCATAACTAGAGAACCTTTAGTTAGTTTCTAAGAACCCTATTGGAAAGTATTGCAAAAGCCTTCTTCAACAAACTTTTCGACCAAAATAAGATTTAGCTGTATATTCATAATGTGTCAAACATCACTCAAGATAAACCACGTGCCAATGTCGGTCATCAAACAAAAATCACTGCAACTGACAATACGTGACAAGCAGTCAATGCCCATCTTTAGTACCCAAAGTTACCAACAGTATAAGATGTGAAGAATTCCATCCTAAATGTAACATGGAGCAATGCAATACAGTCTATCACCTAATTTGTCTCGTGGCTAACAAAGTTGATCACATCTTCGCAAACAACACAAAGATCAAGTTGATAAGAATGGGAAGCTACTTATCATCACGAGCCTTTTCTTCTTCTTATCACCAATATCTTTGTTTTACACTTTCACTTTTAACAATACTTATTAATGTGACCCTTCTTGTCACAATAATGGCATTCAAGATTCTAATAACTTGACTTTGACTAGCTACAACTTTTGTTTCAACTCTCAAATCCCTTGCCCCTACACCTTCCCTAATTTTTGAAGACCGGCGCCTTAGGTTGTGAAGACAAAGAACCTTGAGATTTCCTCCTAATTTCTTCATTCAAGAACTACACCCTTAGCCACATTCAGTGTCACAACATCGTTTAGAGCAGAGTTGGTAATGGAGATCCAAAGAATCTTTCACGAATCTCATAAAGTTGTTAGCAGCCACAAATTAATTAACTCATCGTCAAATCTTATGCCCATACTAGAAGTTAATCAATGCTACCTTGGAACACATTGAAACGGTCAACAATGGAATCATTTCCTTCTCTTTACTCTATTTGCACCAATTTCATGAATTGGTACAATTTGTCGTTACCAGTATTTGAAGCAAACAATAACTTTGAGTTTATCCCACAAGGTTTCTCATTCTACATGTGATTGTATATGTTGTCATCAACAAATTATTTAATATACCCACAAACTTGCTTGTACTCATAAGTTCATTCCTCTTTAGTTTTGGATTCTGCCTCTAAGTAAAAGACACCGAAAAATGCATTGTTTTAACAAACAATAGATGCTTCATCTTACTCCTCCAAATATAAAAATTTGTGTCATTGAAGCAGATCATCTTGTATATGCTCTCCAGTTTAGACAAAAGCAAGAAACCTATTGACTCTAATATCACTTGTTGGAAACAGACATTTGAAACTTTGCCGAACAGAAAATCAAGAACAAATCTCTACAAGAAATAATTTTTGTGCCCTTTGTTTGAATTCTTGAGGAAGTGAAATAATAAGAGCTAATCAAAAAATTAAAATGAAGAACACAAATTTCATGAAAACCTTTCTAATCAAAGGGTAAAAACAACTTTTAATATTAGTAAGTTGATTACCAAAAAATCTCTCAAGAACACCTTTAAATTTACCACAAAAATGGAAAACCAAGAAAAAATTACAACTAAAGAAAATTGAAAGAAATCATTGATACAAATATTCTTAAACATAGACTAGGACACATAACCCAGGATTATGAAGAAAGAAATAAGATCAAATGCCTAAGCAATGGCTGAAAATCTACTCCTTTTGTTCCCACCCTCTTTCAATTTGTTGAACTCTTGTGTTTTTGGATAATTCCCCAAGATAATCTTAAATAAGATCAAAACTAACTTAAAGATACGTCTGGAAATCGAATATTGGAGGTTGGTGTCCAAACGTGGATGTTGGCATTCAAACGCTATAAGTTGGTAGTAGAACACCGAAAGTTGGCATTCAAATGCAACAAAGAAAACGTTTTTGAACAAATTCTATGCACATGTGCCCTTTATAAGTGCATCAAGCGTCTTCTACATTGATTTTTCATGAACGTGCACAACTTTATACACATGTCAGGCCTACATACGTGCATCAGGTGCAGGCTATTTTGTTTTCCACACACGTGTTCATATTGCATGTGTCATGCTTGGGTCATCTCCAACATAGAAGAAGTTATGTACAAAAGACATGTGACCCACGAGAGAGTGACACATCCCAATACTGGCTATCATTTCCCGTTGTTTTATCACCCATTAGCCTAAATTGGTTTTCCATCTTTACTTGAAGCAACACAACACGTGAGAATACACATTTTATTGCACCAGAAGGCACTTGAAAAGACAGCTACATATACAAGTTTGCTATGCATGAACCTAATAAAAGGGGCAACTGAGAGCAAAAAATATCTCATTACTTTCTTTCTTCAAATTAAAAAGCAAATTACTCATGTATACACCAAAATCTTATAATTTTAAACATTTCTCATCTCCAAATTCTCAGATTTTGTGGTAAATTTAAAATTATTATTGAAATTGGTTGAGAAAGAAAAAAGGTAAATTTATTGTTTTTTATACATTTTTCACACTATTTGTTGATTGATCTAATATATATATATTTCTAGCAAATATCTTACAAATTTCATGCTAAAAAATGAGATCTAAGCCTTTATTCTCGAAACCCTAAAATTATAACCGAGGTAAAATTTCAAGATCTAATCAAATTTATGTTTAGAATTTATAGATTTATATTATAAANTATTAAAATTAATAGTTCAATTTTAATAAAAATAACATTCGTTCACATGTTCATTATATTATTGAGTATTGACAATTTCCTTAGTATGTTTTAGTCGTCGATTTTTCGAGATAAATAATACTCATTTATAACACAACTTATACAGCGTTCAGCTTTATCAACAAATCTAGTTAAGTAAAAGTTTAGTTGGCTTTTTTTGCCAATCAATTCTAATATTTTACAGCTTATAAATTATATAGGCCTTTATTAACCATTTAAAATTTAATTTAATATTGGTTAATGCAACTTGTTGGGCCCCAATATAAGGGCCCATAAAAGCAAGGCCCAGAAATGCGCCCGCAAGCTTAGAAAGCTGGACAGCCCAAAAGGTCCAAACGGAGACTAGCATCCCGGAAGTCAAGATCTCAGCTGGAGTCCGAGAAGTCTCGCTAGCTCACAAAGGGAAACGACCGAGAACCCCAAGAATCCCAAACAAGCCTCAAGTCAGTCCGAGAAGCCGAGAAGGGATCCAAGGACCGCCATCCACGCAGCCGAAAGCGCCAGTTAAGCAACCTCGCCGACTCCCAAGGAACCTGCAACCACTGCCAGTCGCTGTCTCAACAGTGCACGCCTAATCAAATCAAGGCTGATATTCAGACTCTATACGCCTGACACACTCAGGCCCTGCAGCGGCGCCAACCGCGTGCCACTCTGGCCACGAAAGCAGTAATAAATGCAGCCAGTAGACCCGGCCATCAGTTGGCCGCCACGTGTCTACTCCCCAACTGCCTATTCTCTCCTATAAATACCCAGCTCAGGCTCTTGCCTAAGGGACCTTCGGAGCCCTCATTTTCCCATTCACTCTAAGAGAACACATTCCCTTTCCGGCTCATCTCGGACATCAAGGAAATGAGATTTAGAGTTCCCACACTTCCCAGCGAGAGGAAGGAAAGAGTGAAAGAGCTCCCCGGCGAGAGAAACCTCTCACGTAAGAAACACAAAACAAGAGACAAGGAAGGAATGGACTCCCTCGTTTGTACTTTGTAAAGACTTCAACCCAAATAGTGAAGAATTCATAAAGGCCCTGTGCCTCGTGGTTTTTTCCTCCCCTTTTACGAGGAGGTTTTCCACATAAAATTTGGTCTCAATCTTCCTCTAACGATCCCTAATCTCAAACACTTGTGTTGCCTGGAAACCACGGATCCGACTGGACCCCGGGGATCCAGAACGCAACATTGGCGCCGTCTGTGGGAACATCGACTGAAAGCTGGTGGCCTCCCACCCTTCTACAAACAACAGCAACGCCCTGAAGATGATCAGTAGACAAGACAGCACCTCCACCCGGGAAGAGGAGCGCTACGACAGGTGCCTCCCGTCGGGTGGCTGGGTAAGTGGCGGTCCCGGTACTAGCGTGCGCAAGCTAGTACAGACGGTGAACAGCCTCACAAGAGCCGTCCGTACTCTCCGAGAGAAGGTGGACGAGCAATCTAGGGGCCCGTGCCCCGAAGGCCCGCATCCAACAGCGCCCCAGAGGCAGCGTTCGACACGGGCCCCTGGCGAGTTGAGGGACTACCTCGACAGGAAGAAGTCCCTGAGCCAGACCCCGACGAAGAAAGGGCTCAAAAGGCTCTGGAAGACGATCTTCAGACCCAAAACCGGCGAAACAACCCAGCCGGGAGGACGAGAAGACCCCCTGCCCCCGAGGACAGGGGAAGGAAAAAGAAGGGCGAGCGCCCAACTGAAGACCCAAGGACCATCCGGGCAAAACAACCCCGAGCGGTTGGTCCTTGGAGGAGAGGGGTCATCAGGCCCACCTGCTCTCACCGACTCCCTCACCAACATCCTAAGGCAGATCAGGGACAATGAGTTCCTAATATGGCCCAAGGCGTTGAAAAACCCAGAGGGAGGCGACCAATGGGAGTACTGCCATTACCACTGCAGTCGCGGCCATGACACCGAGAACTGCAGGAAGCTCCAGGCGGAGATCGAGCGGCTGGTAATGGAAGGCTACCTCGACCGCTTCCTGCCACGACCTGGGCGCAGCCCCGAAGCAGCAGGAAGCAGCCGGTCACGCCACTTAAAGGGCAAGGCCATAATGGGCACGGAGCAGGCATGACCACCCGCTGGGGGCGCCAACACCGGCGGGGGCAGCCCAAGAGACGTGGAGGAAGAGCATGAAGGCCCAGGCACGCGGACAAATGTAATCAAGAGACCTAAAAAGGCCACGGAGGCCACTCAGTGTAAAAAATGTACATCAATGAAAACATCCCTTCATTGTCTTTAACATGAAGCGTTCTCGTGTTCCCTCATCAACAGTAAAGCGACTTGCAACTCAAAACAAAAACTCGGCTGTGACCGAGTGGTCCAAGAGACCGGGCCCCAGAGGTCAAAACTCCAAAAACTCGGCTGTGACCGAGCGGTCCAAGAGGCCGGGCCGCAGAAGTCGAAACAATAAAAACTCAGCTGCGACCGAGCTGTCCAAGAGACCGGGCCCCAAAGGTCAAAACAACAAAAACTCGGCTGTGACCGAGTGGTCCAAGAGGCCGGGCCCCAGAGGTCAAAACTCCAAAAACTCGGCTGTGACCGAGCGGTCCAAGAGGCCGGGCCCCAGAGGTCGAAACAATAAAAACTCAGTTGCGACCGAGCGGTCCAAGAGACTGGGCCCCAGAAGTCAAAACAATAAAAACTCGGCTGCGACCGAGCGGTCCAAGAGGCCGGGCTCCAGAGGTCAAAACTCCAAAAAACTCGGCTGTGACCGAGCGGTCCAAGAGGCCGGGCCTCAGAGGTCAAAACTCCAAAAAGCTCGGCTATGACCGGGCAGTCCAAGAGGCCAGGCCCCAGAGATCAAAACTCCAAAAAACTCGGCTGTGACCGGGCAGTCCAAGAGGCCAGGCCCCAGAGGTCGAAACAACAAAAACTCGGCTGCGACCGAGCGGTCCAAGAGACCGGGCCCCAGAGGTCAAAACAACAAAAACTCGGCTGTGACCGAGTGGTCCAAGAGGCCGGGCCCCAGAGGTTAAAACTCCAAAAACTCGGCTGTGACCGAGCGGTCCAAGAGGCCGGGCCCCAGAGGTCGAAACAATAAAAACTCGGCTGCGACCGAGCGGTCCAAGAGACCGGGCCCCAGAGGTCAAAACAATAAAAACTCGGCTGTGACCGAGCGGTTCAAGAGGCCAGGCCCCAGAGGTCAAAACTCCAAAAAGCTCGGCTGTGACCGGGCAGTCCAAGAGCCCGGGCCCCAGAGGTCAAAACTCCAAAAAACTCGGCTGTGACCGGGCAGTCGAAGAGGCCGGGCCCCAGAGGTCGAAACAACAAAAACTCGGCTGCGACCGAGCGGTCCAAGAGGCCGGGCCCCAGAGGTCAAAACTCTAAAAACTCGGTTGCCAACCGAGCGGCCCAAGCGGTCGGACCCCTGAGGTCAGGCAACAAAAACTCGGTTGCCAACCAGCGGCCCAAGCGGTCGGACCCCTGAGGTCAGGCAACAAAAACTCGGTTGTGACCGAGTGGTCCAACGGCCCGGGCCCCAGAGGTCGAAACAATAAAAGCTCAGCTGCGATCGAGCGGTCCAAGAGGTCGGGCCCCAGAGGTCAAAATTCCAAAAACTCGGCTGCGGCCAAGTGGTCCAAGAGGCCGGGCCCCAGTACCAGAAAACCCAAGAAGTTAAAAAGTTAAGAGAGCTCGAAGATCCTAAGAGATTCACACGCTCAAGCCCGAGAAGTTAAAAGGCCAAAAACCTTAAAATGGCCCCACGCTCAAGGCTAAGAGTAAGGTGCTGTGCACTGCGCCGTAAAAAAAAAAAAGAGACTCGTACGAACAAGACAAAAGAAACGTCCAAGGCACTGATGCGAAAAGGACAAGTCTTATTCATAAAAATGAGTTTATGTACAAGTATGACAGAATAAGAAAAAGAAACGACAATGTCATGAGAGGACCTCTTGACTCTCTCCTCCGATGACCTCTTGAACTCCTAAGGATCTCGTCTGGTCCGCGAGAACTGGCTCTTCGGGCGTAAGAGGTCCACCTTCAGGCCCTGCCCGAGCAGGTACAGGGAAAGGCCTCCCATCAACGCCATATAAGTCTTCTGCGCTTAAGGCACTGGCGTTCCTAGGATCGAGGACGGCCATAGGAAACCGCGGACGGATCAGTAGCGCCACGCGACAGCCCATACAGATACCATCCCGGTACTTGCCGTCCAGCACCGGTGCCATCTCAGCAATCTGTACGGACGTCCTCAACCTCTCCTCTTGGCGAAGGACCCGGTCCTGCAGGAGGCTCTGGCGAAGCCGCAGGAGCTTGACAGTGTCCTCCAAAGAAGCAATCTTCTCCTTAGCCTCGGCCAGCTCCACCTCGGCCCGTTGCGCATCCTCCCGAGCGGCCCTCAAGGACCTCATCTCCGAGCGGGACTGGGCAATCTCCCCCATCAACTCGATAAGCCCCCGGATCAAACCCTGAAACTGCGGCAGAAAAACTTATTAGAACACAGATAACCGAAGGGGAACAGGAGGAAAAGCAGGAGGTCACCTTAGAAACAAGAGGATCGAGCCCTAGGCCGTGCTCCCCAGAAGCCTCGGATCCATGCAATTTGCTCTCGAGCGCCATGGGCGCCCCCTCAGGCGTGAGCCCTACAGCCGTAAAAGGCACAGAAGGGCCGGCTTCAACGCCGACATCCCCAAGAAGCGCAGATGGTCGCTCGGCTTGGATCACGATGGGACACTCAGAAGGATCAAAGGGCAGGAGGTCGTCAACGCCAAACTCCTCGATCTCCACCACCTCTCGGACCGTCTCAGCCGTCATTCCCCTCTCAGTATCCACCATAGGGCTCCCGCCTCCTATGCCCTCGGAAGGGTGATCAGCCCTGTCCGAGACCTCACCAGGCAAATCAACGAGAACTCCGAAGACAAAATCATCACAGGGGGGCTGGACGTCCGAGAGCTCAACAATCGTCGCAGAAGGCTCGGCGGGAGGATTAGCAGTGGCAGTGAAGGCGAGACCTTCAGCTCCCGAGGGCCCAGCAGAGAGATTAGCAGTGGCAGTGAAGGCAAAGCCTTCAGTCCCCGCGGACTCAGGTAAAGAGCCAGCCCTCGACCTCTTAAGCAGAAGAGCAACCACGTCATCATCGCTCAGACCATCGATGCTGAAAGCATCAACATCATCATCACTAGAGGGAGGATTGACGACGGCCGCTGGAAGCCCCAAGCTCTCGGCAAGGAGATTTTCTCCCGAGCGGTCGGCAGGACCCCCAATTCTCAGAGTCCCAGCTCTCCTCAGTCTCTTTTTCTTGGACTTCTTGGGAGAGGCTGCGGTAGAGACCTCGGCCCGTGGCCCCCACTTGGCCTCCTCAAACTTCTCGGATGACAACCAGACGTTGCGCTTGCCCTCGTGAAAGCTTCCCAGATTGGCCAGCACCAAGTCCGTGAACTCTTTCACGCTCTCCCTGTCCTCCCTCGAAGGGTCAGAGCTATACAGGCTAGCCACATTCCCCCACCTAAAGGGAACGGCCCATTGCTGATGAACGCCGAGGAAGAAGAACTTATCCTTCCACCGCTTCGTGGAGTCAGGATTACCCCCGCACATCAAGGAGAAGTCCGGGCGGGGAGTCATTACAATCCAGTCAAGGTTCTGCGTGAAGCGAAACATCACCTTGACCGTGAGGGGATTCAAAAGCTTCTTATGACATCGGAAGAAAACGCACAAGGACACCAGATACCTTATCGCGTTTGGCTGGAGCCTGGCGAAGGGCACCCCGAATGCCCTCATAATATCGTAGAGCTCCTCCGCCACAGGAAACCGTAGCCCACCTTTGAGGTGGACCTCGTAAACGGTAATGAAGCCATCCTGAGGACACCACGCCCTATCAGACGACTCTGGAATCATCATGGTTGTGGACTCAGGGATCCGATATTGAGCCCGAATCTCCGCAAGCTTATCCAGCGTCACCGTGGAGGCGATGTCCCTCATTCCAGGCGCCATGGACGTCGAAAAACGAAAAGAAGAAAATGGAGAAGAAACTCGAGCGAAGGAAAAATGAAAACCCTCAACACTCGGAGGAGAAAGCGAAGAGCAGGCGTGGATTTGGAAAATCGAGGCAAAGAGGCGCATAAATACCCGTGGAATTCAAAGGGGCGCACTCATTACCCATGCCACGCGTCGCTCCACCATTCATCGTAGAAAAATGATGGCCTTTCCTTCCCGAGGCGCCTGACAGCACGTCGCCTTAGCATTTAATGCGTCTCAGAGGCCGAAAAACGGCGGCACCAGAAAGCTCTCGGACCCGGAAAAAATCCTGAGATCAACTTCCACCGAGTCTAATGGCGCGTTCATCCCGAGGACATACTCGAGCTTGGACGGCCGAACTCTTGCCCGCTCGGGAACGCCCCTGTCAAGTGATAAGCACGCGCGCAGCCAAGTTCGAGCAAGAAATTGCCAACTCCTCCAGAAGATTAGCAACTTCATGCCAAACGGTCGAGAACCTCGGGCCCTTTGGCATGGGGGGCTATGTTGAGCCCCAATATAATGGCCCATAAAAGCAAGGCCCAGAAGTGCGCCCGCAAGCCTAGAAAGTTGGATGGCCCAAAAGGCCCAAACGGAGACTAGCATCCCGGAAACCAAGATCTCAGTTGGAGTCCGAGAAGTCTCGCCAGCTCACAAAGGGAAACGACCGAGAACCCCAGGAATCCCAAACAAGCCTCAGGTCAGTCCGAGAAGCCGAAAAGGGATCCAAGGACCGCCATCCACGCGGCCGAAAGCGCCAGCTAAGCAACCTCGCCGACTCCCAAGGAACCTGCAACCACTGCCAGTCGCCGTCTCAACAGTGCACGCCTAGTCAAATCAAGGCTGATATTCAGACTCTATACGCCTGACACACTCAGGCCCTGCAGCGGCGCCAGCCGCGTGCCACTCCGCCCACGTCAGCAGTAATAAATGCAGCCAGTAGGCCCGGCCATCAGTTGGCCGCCACGTGTCTACTCCCCAACTGCCTATTTTCTCCTATAAATACCCAACACAGGCTCTTGCCTAAGGGACTTTCGGAGCCCTCATTTTCCCACTCACTCTGAGAGAACACATTTCCTTTCCGGCTCATCTCGGACATCAAGGAAAGGAGATTTAGAGTTCCCACACTTCCCAGCGAGAGGAAGGAAAGAGTGAAAGAGCTCCCCGGCGAGAGAAACCTCTCACGTAAGAAACACAAAACAAGAGACAAGGAAAGAATGGACTCCCTCGCTTGTACTTTGTAAATACTTCAACCCAAATAGTGAAGTATTCATAATGGCCCTGAATCTCGTGGTTTTTTCCTCCCCTTTCACGAGGAGGTTTTCCACGTAAAATTTGGTCTCAATCTTCCTCTAACGATCCCTAATCTCAAACACTTGTGTTGCCTGGAAACTACGGATCCGACTGGACCCCGGGGATCCAGAACGCAACACAACTAAATAGTAAATTCATTATGAAAGTTTTGCTCCTAAGCTACAAATAATTGTTGTTTGGGTTCTAAGTCAAACTACTTCTTCCTCTAAATACGAGAGAAATTGGAATACTTTTAACACTATATATACAAAAATGATGAAGAAGCTAAAATATGGGAGATTGAATAAATTAATCTATATCTACTACAACTTAAGGCTATAAATAAAAAATGCCTAAGGGAAAATCCAAACTGAATTAGAAGATCAATTTAATCAAAGCAATTTAGATTATATATTCGAGAAAGATAATTCCTTGGATTTATAGTTTGAGAAGTGAGAGAGACCACTTCTTGATGGCCAAAATAATTTAAAGTGGCCAAGAGACGGAAGTTTTACTTTTCCGGATGAGCTTAGCTCCGATAGTGACAATACAGGGACTGGAGGTGAAGGTAGAAGCGGTGGTAATGGAGTCACTGTTATTCCATTAGATCATGATGATGGTGATAATAATGATGAGCATGTATCTCCACTTATTAAATAGACTAGCATCCTCCTTCCCCATATCTCAGAGATTATTCATATGCTGCCCTATGAGATGGTGTAGACACAAACATATAGAAGAAGAGGACAAGACACCCAAATAGCTAAACGCTCATCATCTTAAAGAGTGATAGTTTTGGTAGCTTTGGGATTTCAGAATGCCCCAATGTCAGTGGTAATTCTAATACACAAAACTATCCTCGTGCCAAGGATTTCTCGACTTATTGATATAAGCATCCACCCTATTACCAATATAGGTACAAATGCCCTGGATAGCTAGATTATTATGGAGCACCCCAAGACCTAACTCATTTTCCACTATAACAATCTAGCCAAGAGCATTCAATGAGTACTACTAATGATAAGTTTGATAGTAGTATATATGGATATTTTTCTAATTACCAATGGAAAATGCGGAAATGATATCCAAATCAATCGTCCATGATCAAAGCAACGAGGATAATGAATATAATCCAGAATGATGATCAACATAGTGGTGGTATCAAGGCAATTTGCCAACTTCGACTTATAGTAATATAATCGTAATTTGATTATTACTTATTACTTACTAGTATTAACTTAATTGAGTATCAGATAGTCATAAATTGTCTTATTCACTACAGAGTGCAAACTGTACGGCTTGAGAATGAGCTTGCTTATATACTAACTTGGTTATACCAATGTAAACGATGCAAAATTATGAGTATTTTATTTGCTCTTTCTTTCTAATTGTTAATAACCTGCACACATGTCATTTGGTAGCAAGCGACAATTCATTCTATTTATTTAACCTTATTTTTATAGTTTTATTGTCTTATATTATATAATTTAATATTAAAATGATTCAATGAGTAACAAAAGTTTAAAACACGTAAATATGCAAAATAGAATTAAATATAGTTAAATTTTAGTATTATCTCAATTTTGATGTGATCACAAAAGAAATTACATATGATATGGCCAATACTGATAAGGCCGCAATCAATACCGATAAGGCCGCAATCAATACCGATATTTTCATCTATAGCTGAAACCTTTGTGTAACAAATAAGAGTCATGTAGATCCAAAATTCCATAGTTAGTCAGAAATAATTCAAGAGTGAAATCAAACCACCTTTGAAACAGTTTTAATTTTTAGACATTTGACATTCAGCACAACTACAAAGTGCTATCAGTTTTCAGCATTTTCTACCTTTAGCACTCAGAATTTTCAGATCATATAACATTAGGCCAAAACCATGTCTAGACTGGGCCTTAGGCCCTACCTTATGATTGCAGACTCAAAAGCCCTGGCAACTTGCCTTTCACCTTAGCTTAGGGAGTAGAGGGCGCTCCATTGCATAAGCGTGATGAAGCCCTTCTATCTCTCTATGACCATTGGATTAGGGCAAATCCAACCGTCCATATTTTAAGATAATAAAAACATATGAAAAAAATATGTAAATTATTGTTTAATTGTTGTTCCTTTTATATAATATTGAAATATCAAAATACTCATATTATTAAAAAAACAAAATCATAAAAAAAAATATTCACATATTTTTAAACTTTTTAAAATATAAATTTGGTCTTTGGATTCCTAATCCAAGGGCCCTTGTGGCGTTGGGCAGGGGCCAGGATGGTGCGCCGCTCATCCTGTTAGGTTAGCAGGCTAATTCTAAGAGCTGAGGAACCATTTTAAGTACAGAATGATATGGGCACTTCCATCCACAAACAACAGGTGACCAGTTCGCTAATTCATGCCAAGTTTATCACTATTTTAAATCTCTTGTAGCATCAAAATGCCGTATGATATTGACAGGCAGCAATAATTATTATCTAACAAGCCCGATGGGACCAAGATGATAGTTTCTCACCATCAAGAATCTTCAAGCTATCACCTGATGATGATAGACAGATAATATGAGTATAACAAACACATTCAACTAACAATTCTTTAACCCTTGAAAAAGGAGGATTTTGTCAGGAAATGTGTTAGCAAAAAACTCAAAAGGAGGACATACCAATAGACCTTGACATTGCAAGAACACCAAAAACTCGTTGCCCATTCCAATGGATGACTTTTCCTCCAGCTGCCTCAATCCTTTCATATTCATCTTCCCGATTTGGCTGAGAGAATGTAAACAAAATATGAAATGACTTAACTAACTTTTCATACATAATCATCAAGACAATAAGGAAGCAGATTCAGGAAATATGAGTATTACTTTATGATCCACAGATAATGCAATTGCCTCCTTCCCACGACACAGCACTGCTCTAGAATCTCCACAATTAGCCACTATAATATGCGATGAGCAAATTATGGCAACGACTGCAGTAGATCCAACAGTATCAGGAGCAATAGGTTCACCTCCAGCCTTTCCACTCACTTCATCATCAATCTTTAGGAAACAATTCGTAAACGCTTTTCTCCACTGCTCCTGCCAATCATCCTTTACAGTTCCATTAGTCACACACTCTATAATGAATTCCAGCTCCTTGTGCAAAGCAACATGGATACAGTCTCGACAATAGTTTGCAACCTAAATTCAATAAGTTGATTCCATGAAGCACCTTCTACTCAAAGATTATGTAAATTAAGGAAGGAAACAAGGAATGCAAATAGAACAATATAAGAACATTGAAATTACCAGTGAGCCACCATGGCCGTCATAGACTCCAAAGAAATGAGCAGTCAAGTGACTTAAACACCTGGTCATGTCATTAAGCACCCTTTCATCAATAAACATTTGAACGGGAATTTTCATAAAGCCAGGCATGGCAGTAACTGCATCTTCCATCTCTGCTCTCCTACCACACATAGATGTGTATCCCCAGAGGGGAATAGAATCCACTTCAAAAATACTGTGAACAACTGTTCTGCAAAATCTTTTTTCCAATGGCAATTGAAGAGCCACTGAAGATGATTTTATGCTTGACCCTTCACCAATCTCTTGTTCAAGGCTCGCAACCACAGCAAGGGGATTGATCTCAATCTCTGAATCCATATTTGACTCCCCCAAGCCAGGTATCTTTGCAATAATCTCAACATCAAGAGAACTTGGAATATCTATCTCAGAATTAGCCTCCAAAGCTATCAATTCCTCACCAGATATACCACAAGTCTCACTTGTTGCAGAGAGAGAACGAGAGAGATTAAGAAGTTGATCACCGTCTAACGATAAGTAATCATCTTCTTCAACATCATGAACATCTACATCACTAGTAATATAATTGCGTTTAGCATCAGAAATTGCATCCAACAATACAAAAGCGCTGCTAGCCGCATCTTCCTTTGACACTGAAACTGCTACTATACAAACTTTACTGGGTGAAGAATTGCAATTACCATCCTCAGCACCTCCAAAGACAGACTCCTCTGAAACCTGGGTTGCAGGGTTAGACAAACCTGCTGCATCATCCGTCAGTTCAAGTCCCCTAATATCCATAAAGTCTAATATGGTTGGGCTACCACAGGCTGTAATACCTAAATGGCATTGCAACCGTTGGAAATATCTCCTCCATGTAAATCCCAGACTAGGTAGTAATGAAAGTTATTCTCCAGCTTCCCTATAATTACACCTTTCATTTTTCAATTAATTCATCGTTTTCCTGACATTACACGAAATCAGTCAAAGTTGTAGTTTTCAACAGACAACTTTCCACGCCAAAAGCACCTAATGTGGCTTAATGGGGAAAGCAAAATCAGGCAGAAGGCAATAAATCTGAATGAATTGTACGAACTGATAAAGGGCAATGGATTTATCCTCCTATTTGCAGAAACTAAGAACCTAATAAGATGGTTTAGAATTAAACCAATATCTGGACTCGTTTCAATCTACCTTCGCCAGCAACATTAAGGAGAGAGAACCAAAGACACCCTTAAATTCATGACATGACTTTCAAAAAGGGAGAGAATAAACTGGAAATAATTGGAGCCCTTCTATAAGTAAACACAAAAGGTAAGAGAGAACCACAAACAGACGTGAGAAAGAACATAGGAAAGGCAAAGTCCCAAGAACCGCGGAGAATCCACAAAATGTGTGTCTCTTTGCAGAGAGAACTTCAAACATCCCTGAATCTGAGGATACCCATCCGCTGCCCCTTGAAAATTTTGTTTCCAGCTCTCTACTCACCTCCCTGGGATTCTTCTCTCAGTTACACCGCTTTATGATTCATAAGTAAACAGAAGGGAAAAAACGAGAGGGGAAATTACAAGAGAAGTAACTACTAATCAACTATTAAGTACTAAAGTCTATCTCCATCTCAAGAATCTTCAGCTCT
Source organism: Nepenthes mirabilis (assembly GCA_025585075.1). Taxonomy (NCBI): domain Eukaryota; kingdom Viridiplantae; phylum Streptophyta; class Magnoliopsida; order Caryophyllales; family Nepenthaceae; genus Nepenthes; species Nepenthes mirabilis. Next base: position 690 of record JAODPA010066284.1, on the reverse strand, counting down.
ATTTCAAAGCAAAGAAAAGATTTTGTGATATCTGAATGCTACGAAGAGAAAAAGAGTAAATACAGAATCAGTAAGTCCAAGAAATGCGAAATGGGTAACTTACCTATATGCATAAATGCGGCCATGAGGTGTATGCTTCAACCTCCCCCCCCCCCCCCCCCCNACGACTGCAGATTTTTAAAAAACCCAAAACAAACTCAACCTCAAGATTATAAGTAAATGAAAAAATCAAGAAAAAAAAAAAAAAAGAAGACAAAACCCCCCCGAGTTTTGCATTACCTGTCACTCAGAATCCAATTTCTCCCTCCACCTCCTTAACTTCTCATTTCTTCCACTTCGATATTGTACATTGTCGGCCATTGATTGTGTTGCTGCAATTTTTGATTTTTAGATAAGGGTCTAAGATTTTCAGTGTTTTTTTATCCCTACGCTGAACAGCAATCAAGCAAGGAGGGAAAACGTGGCGAGTGAAAGAGGAGAGGAAATAAAAGGTCGAAAGGGCACAATGAATGAGAAGGGGGACAGCTGTTCAACCGAGAAGCTCCCGTTAAAGCATTTTTTTGGTCGCCATATTTAAAGCTTTTCCACCCTCGCTTCTCTCCCACCCTTTTCTTCTCTTAGGCTTTTTTTTTTTTAATACCAAAGCTGAAAATATTTTTGAAAAATATTTTTTAACAAAATATATATATC
>JAODPA010066283.1:0-10965 GCA_025585075.1 Nepenthes mirabilis | reverse complement strand
TCTTGGGAGAGAGAGAAAAGAGGGGAGAAGAGAGGAAAGAGAGGGAGACCGGCGTGGAGTGCAGTTGCCGCTGCCGCCATAGGTCCTAACGCTGGAAATGAAAGTTGGCAAAGCCTTCTCCATGGTGTTACCTTCCATTTTATGCATCGGTATGAGTAGAGAGAAAAATCGCGAATCAAAGCAAAAACAGCCGCCGTCCATTCGTTGCCATTTTCGAAGAAAATCGGTGGAATCGAGGTAAGTAAATCCTTCCATTCTATTTATGAATATTGATTTTTGGGTTGCATGTACCGATTTTGAGAAAAATCGAATGAATCGGGAGAAAATGGGGGAAAGAGGCATGTGGAGATAGGAAGCCACCGCGGAGGAAGAGGAGGAGGCAGAGGCGAATGCAAAGTAAGAGGGAGAAGGTAGGAGGAGAGAGGGCACGCATGTGGCAGAGGGAGAGAAGACCCAATTCGGGTACCTTGAAGTATCCTTTTGACAAATTTATTTGGAATAAAGTTGAGACAAATATCCTCTAACCCTATCTTTAATCTAATTTCGTGTCTGATAATATTTGACTATTATTTAAAAATTTTACTAACATGCATGCTATTTTTATACACTCATCTATATAATCTATACATGTATGTATATTTTATTGGTTATTTGGTGGTTTTACACTGGTATTTGAGATTTGGTGATTAGATGCATTGCGTCTCCAGTTTTTGATTGTTGTATGGATTATGGAGCATTCTAATCTTTCACTATGGGTCGACCTGGATTAGATCTGATTTCCGTCGCTAATAATCTAGAACCAACACAATATAAACTATAAATAAGAGGTCAGAGGGCGCAGGTGATTATCCTACCGACGCCACTCCGGCGCTCAAGTTAGATGTCTTCCACAATAATGGAGGAAAGCACGTTTAAAAGTAAACATGGCAGGAGTGTAAAGATGTAGTGATGAGGAGAGTGTGAGTGGGATATATTTGGAAGATTGAGCTCTGAGGGTGTGCCCGGCTGATGGGCGGCTCACTATGCGGAGGACTGAGCTCTAAGGGTGCGCTCGACTGAGGGGTGGCTCATTGGATGGAGAACTAAACTCCGAGGGTGGACCCGGCTGAAAGGCGGCTCACTATGTGGAGGACTGAGTTCCGAGAGTACGTCGGTTAAGGGACGGCTCACTATGCAGAGGCTAAGTTCCGAGAGCGCGCCCGCTTGAAGGCGGCTTAAGGTTGAGCAGTACAGATGAAGGGATGGCCTTCTAGGTAGAGTGTAGACCTCAAGGATGGTTCCCTGGACGAATAGTTGGCAAATGCTTGGCCTATTGGCAGAGTTGATGCCGCTCGCATGAGTGGATTAAGCCAAACTGTTGGATCATGCTAGCGTGTTGCCACAGACTGGAGAGGATCAACCCAGAATGGATCAAGCCAACTGAATGAGAGATGGAGCGCCGGAGTTGATCTAAATCGGCTAGGAGAACCCAAGCTGAATGGGCGACGTGGATCAGGCCGAATGGGATCATGCTGTTGTGCTGCTAGGCGGAATGCTCTGAGCGCCGGAGTGCTTCTAGGTCCAACTGAGTGAGAGATAAAGCGCCGGAGTGCTTTCGAGTCTGGAGTGCTTCCACAGGCTGGAGCGCTGCCATGGGCCTAAGTGCTTCCACTGGCAGGAGTGCTACTACGGGTCGGATTGGATTCCACTGACTGGAGTGATTCTACGGGTTGGAGTGGATTCCATAGGTTGGAGTGGATCTATGCACCGAAGTTGATTCCACAGGCTAGAGTCAATCTATGTGCCGGAGTGGATTCCACAGGCTGGAGCGCTGCTACCGGTCGGAGTGCTTCCATAGGCTAGAGCACTACCACGAGTCGGAATGGATTCCATGGGCTAGAATGGATCTATGCGCCAGAGTGCTTCTAAGCCTGAGGAGCTGCTACAAGCTAATTGAATGAGAGATGGAGCACCGAAGTTGATCTAAACCGGCTGAAGAGAACCCAAGTCGGACGGGTGAAACTCTTAGGGAGATAGAAATCCCGCATCCGACCGAGAGCTTTATGAAGCCCTAGGCGCCTTCGGTGAAGAGCTTTGCGCCATCTTTCGAACTAAGTTGAGGGAAGACAGACAAGCGTCCTCTGAGCGGTTAACACTCATGTCAAGATTTGCTAAGAGACTCCGGGCTCGCTTTTAGGGGAGCTTCATCGAGTGCCCTAGAAGGAACTCCGAGCTCTATTCAGCGAGGTCATCTGGGGACCACTGTTGACAGCGATGATGGAGTAGGTAGGCGCCATTAAGGGGAGATCACCATGCTCTGTTCTTAAGAAAGCTCCATTTTTCGTCTGGTCTGTGAGCTGCAGAGAGGAGCTAGTAGCCATTTGTGGAGAGCTCTGTGCTCTATAGGGCTCCAAGATGCTCTGTTTAGTTGAGTAGCAAGGGAGGATGGGAGCAAAGGAGTAAGAGCGCAGGTTTTGAGGGAAGCTTTGCTGCCCGACTCTTTGGATGCCCTTCCCATGTTTGCTACTCTCCCTTTTATCAAAGGAGGCAGTGAAAAGTTTTCCACCAAGAGGAGTTCTAATTTCTTGCCGAGAGGGATTTCTCCCGCCGAAATGAAATATTTCCCACCATGATGAAGCTTCACTGCAACGCTTTGGGGTTTTGGCCGGCCCGCGATATTGTATCCATCACTAGCCCCCCATGCCGAATGGTTCAAAATTTCAACCCTCGGTATGTAATGATGGGACGTCACTACATAGCTCCTCACGCGTGTTCCTTTCCTGATCGCCATGTAGATTTCGGTCTTGCCAGGTTCATTTGATCCAGGGGTGACTGGATATGGATGCGCTCATGGAGAACGGCTGGTCAAAGGAAGGTGGTAATCTATTCCATGGTCGCATGATTGCTAGCAAGTCAACGTTCGGCCGAATGATGCATCCTCACACACGGCCGGGGCGTGGGATGGTCAGTCTCACCTTGAACTGTTGGGGTCAAGCACCTTCTGATGCTTGCACTTTTTTATCAATTGGATTGGTTGATTAGCCAGCGACTCATACTTTTGGCGATTTAACTTGTGGCGGTCGATCATGTCATTCTGTTAGGGAATGGTTGGTCACATCAACCTCGGATTTGCCTGAGCCGAGCACTGTCGTCTGACCATCTTTGGGTCATGGTGCGTAGTGGGGGGGACCTCGCCTACTGGAAGAGGACCTGCTCTTGCTGGAGGGCCGAGGGCCTCCTGACTGGAAGACTGAGGATCTCCATGCTAAAAAGAGGAGGGCTGAGTGCCTCATGGCAGGATGAATGGCTGAGAACCTCCATGAGCAAAGCTGTTCGCACCCTTTGGGTAGGTGCCAACTCTAACGAAGTGGGGCCCTGGGTCAATTCTATCATTGCTGAGGCGCTTTTGGGGTCAGTAGCCGGCCAGCTACCTCGACTGAGCATCGTCTGAGTCTGAAGCGAGATATCAAGAGCTCTCAAAGGCTAATGCTTGGGCTGTGAGTCAGATCTCATCGCTCGAGGATGAGCTTTGGGAGAGCCGATGGCGGCCCGCTAATCTGCTGAACACTTGTGCCTGTCTGAACAGAGAGATAAGGGCCATACTCTGCTTAGGTGGGGTCACCCTGATCTGCCTCTACTGACAAAACATGGATGCTATTGCCGTTGCCTGGACAGTGTTACTTGGATTATCATAGAATCCCTCTTTGACTCTCAGAGTTGGAAGCCCCTTAGGGTTAGAGAAATCATCAGACATGTGAGGGTCAATAAGGCACCTTTGCTGCCGCCTGCCCAAGAGAGGGTTTCGATGGCATATCTTCTACCTTCTTTAGTCGGGTGGCCATCCTTATGTGACCGGGACAGGCCGACAGCTCTGCTGCTTTCTTTCACTTCTTTTTTTGAAATGATATAGATCTTCTCGTTGTGTTGGCTAAACTTCTTTGCTATCATCGCCAAAGCTCGAATCTAGAGCCTTCTTGCGTTGTACTCGTCCTTTGGCTAAGGATGTCGTCGCAACACGAGCAGAGCAGGATGCTTGGTCCAATGGATTGGACATTGTCGCATGCCCGGTAGAGTCTCTCGAGGGCCAGTTGGGTTTTGAGGTCACAGCAATCGAACTCCGGGTCTTAGGCCATTGCATGACACAGTCTCGGCGCTCAGCCTTGCTTGGGATGTCGTCTCTTTTATGTGCATGGTCCCAGCCTACGACCGTCGCTGACTAATGGTGCTCTCTCCTTCATGAGGAGGTCGCCGCTTGCATCGTGAAGAGCTCCCTAAGGTTTTGATGGCCGTCTCGTTGGGAACTCCATGTGACAGGATGTTTTTTTTTTTCCTCAGAAGTTTCCGTCAAGATAGAAATAGAAATTAAAACCAAAATTTGAAATATATAAACTCTGTAGGAATTTCAATAGAATTTTCTCTATAATTGGATAAAAACTAAAAATATAACATGTATAAAAAATCTTAAATCAAGCACACAACTAAATAGATATCACCATTCTTCCTATAATACATATACACAGGATCTCAGACTGTCATATCATCCATGGCTCAATTATAATCATAGTTACTAAGTTAGAAACATGTAAGAGATGCCGTTTAGATCCTGAAATAGAATCTAGAAAAGAAACATATAGCAGAAGCTAAATTATATACCTACGAAAGTATAAATTCCTATTTATATCGTATGTTTTTTTTTAGTAAGTAAGTAAATTTTATTAATAAAAAAAATATAAAATTAATATTCTATTTCTAAGTATTTTGCCGACTTGAATTTAGAATAAAGACGTTGGGGCATACCCCGAGGTTTATATCGTATGCATACCATAAATATCTTACAAAATCCATACACAAAATTCATACACAAAAATCAGGTATTTACATCCAACTATCTCCTTCCAAAATCTCCAAAATTACTTTGAGTTTTCAAAAGTTAGTAGGCAAAGCTTTAGATACTCTTTCTCGTCAGGTACTAACTTTACTGTATCATCTGGAGAAAAAAAATTACAACATAGTGAGCCAAAATTCAACAAGGTATATGAAAACATGCAGTGTAAACCCTTTTATATAGAATAGGTATACAGATTAGTCAAATTATGAAATTATATAGGAAACAGAAGGGTACATGCAACACGAGAAATCATAAATCAGTATCAATATATTTCAAAAATTCTAAAACAGTGTAATGAGTCACATAATTCAGAAACTGGTATCAGAATCTATAAATACTGAAAATCTCTTTTTATATAAAATGGGACCAAACTAGTAGACCCTACTAGTCGATGGGCGAATAATCAATGATAGATTGTGTTTATCACCTGACAATCCAATGCTATAAACAGAAATAGTAACAATAATATCTCATCTCGTGGGATCAGCACAGAAATGCCTCCCAAAGGTAGGCCAAAAACAGAAGATTACCCTCTAAGTTAGTGCCCTAAGGAAGGGCGAACCATATATAACTCCATGGATATAGTTATCCTCGAATACCACCATAATATTCTAAAGCATGCCAGAAAACCTTATCTAACTAAATAATAATCCTAGGTCCTCCTTTCTTATTAACTCATTTAACAGAAATACTTAACTGGAACATTCAACCAAAATGTTCAACGGAAATACTCAATTAAAATACTCAACTGAAGGAATTCTTACTCATATTCTAACATTCTTCACTTATCATGTCTCGGAGGCAAATCAAACTCTATCAGACAACCCTTCAGTTAGTTCAAAAATTCACAGTAACTTAACAGTAGAGTTCCATGTAAATTTTTTAGATAAAAATAAAGACATGAGTAATAAACTTTTACAAATCAACCTTTACATATCAAGATTCAAGGAATTTAAACACTAAAATTTTCAATTTTCGTTCTAGGCATTCACATAAAGCTTCCACACTTAAATTGAATACCAAACACATGTTTATTCATGAAATTAATATCATAAATCCAAATATATATACAAAATTATGCATTTAAACCAAAAGTTCCCAATATTTTTGAGCTTGGGTTTCGTAATACGCTTTCGGACTCAAATTGGAAACTAACTACATGCTTATTCATGAAATCGAAGCTATATACCGCAATATATATAGGTAAATATGAAATCTATCCGAACAATTAAGAGAAACATGCTTCATTTACATTAAACATGGAACAATATGGTTTTAGAGTATAAGTACCAATGTAGAGACAAGAAAAATCGGTAAAAATGAAGAATAACGTCCGAGGTACATTTACTTGAGCTCGATCTACCGTTATTTTTATCCGGAGTGGATCGGATGATTTCTCCCCTCTTCCTTCTCTTTTCCCTCCTTCTACTTCGCTGCTAGTCGTGGTCTGCTTCCTCCCCCATTTCTCTCCCCTTTTTAAAACAAAAACAGAAATCAGCACACAGCTAAAATCGCGCCTGCGCTTAAGCGGCGGTAGGCACGCAGCAAGCGCGAGGTCCCTACCGGGTGCTCGCTTGAGCACGAAAGGCGCCTGGCAAGCGGCACCCCACTAGAGTTTTGCGTCTGCTACAGTGCCACGAGCACGCGGCAGGCGTCCAACTACTAAGTGGGTAATTTAGTGTTCAGCAGCCCTTTTTCCCACACTTTTTACTTCCGAACCTCATTTTCTCATGCATGTTTAGCCTCATCTTGATTAATACTATTTTAATTACTTTTAAATTATCAAGATTCGGGTTTGAGACCTCACACTCTAAGAGCCCCCAGGCCTAACATTTCCACCGCATGGGCTGCTCAATGCGGGACCGTGGTTCACATATGACCTCGTATAGGCCGCTTGGTGAAGGACTAAGATTCAAACACGACCACGGATAAGCCGCTCAGTATGGGATCGAGATTCAAATATGACTGTGTATGGGTCGCTCGGTACGGGATCGAGATTCAGATATGACCGCGCATGGGCCGCTCGGTACAGGACCGAGGTTTGATAACGAGTGAATGAGTATTCACCCGACTTAGAGACAATTTAGGTCGCATGATCGTATGTAGTATTACATAATCATTCATATGAGCAAATAACATTGTTATTCTGTTAATGGAAACATGACTCAAACAGACAGTATGATACATGCAAGACATACCTAGATCCGGTATGGGATCGTGTAGGTGTTCGGTGGCGAACAGTGTACCATGCCTTCGGGATTTGTCTATTGTTTTGAGTGCGTTGTCTATGTATACTGCTTTGAAGGGTTGTCAGGGCGCTTTGTTAGGCGCCCCGGCCTATGGCCCCTATGCTCTGTGGAATCTGGTCTCTTATTCCAGATTGGTTCGGCAGTGTGCTGTTGTTGCACTGGGTGGCCTACTGGCCAGTGGTTTGGGTCCCGATATCGACCGATACTACCTCGGGTGACCCAAGCCAATGCAGCGCTTGGCTGGATAATGTTTTCTGTGATGTTATGGGTGGCGGGCTGAGCCCTCATTGCGAGTATTGCCATAGCTTTTTGCGTGGTTTGTCACTATATAACAGGCCAATAATTGGCATTGCAGCGGGATCGGCCTACTGCCTAGTGCATCCACTTCAGATGTTTGCTCACTTCGCTGGTTCAAGAGTTGGTACATCCTCTTCGGACGTCCCAGTGTAACATCTGCAAGAAGTCCAAAAGTGGGCACCGGATAGAGTCGCAGCCTGATTGGGCCTCGTCGCCAGACTGGACTACTGTGGGCTGGATCTGGTGCAGGACAGGGTCATGGCGAATGAGACCCAGACGATGGCCGACCCCTGGCACGGGACGTGGCTCAGACAGGAAGGAGCAGCATCAAACTAGCTAGGCTCCAATGAGGTAGGGCACCGAGGGCCATCTAGGTCCCAAGGTTGTCGGGTCGATTGGCCCTCTAAGGATGCTGACTCTCCTTATTTGCTGGGAAGTTAAACGGCAAAGCCCCCAACATTACATCTTCTGGCAGGTGCAAATGGTCCAATGAACAAACGTCCAGAGTATCCAGCTGGACAGCGAGTGCTTGCATGATCGGGGCTAATTGTCCATCTGCATGGCTACCCATAGGAGGGTTGTCACCACGGGCAACATCGCCTCCGATTGATGTAGTGGCTCGTACATAGAATGTTAATCTTCTTCAATCCTCCTGTAGTTAGAGGATGGAGCCCCCAGGCATGGCTACCTGATGGGGGTCGTCGCCATGGGAGGTGATGTCTTCGGCTGATGCTGGCTAAAATACGAGTATAGACCGTGTTTGTTTCGTTGTTCTGAGGTTGAAAGACTTTTTCGTCATTTCCACAGATAACGCCAATGTTATATCCCGAGTTCTCGATTATTGTACGAATTATGGAGCCTTCTAATCTTTCACTGTGGGTCAACCTGGATCTGGTCTAGTCTCCGTTACAGATAACCTAGAACCTACACAATACAAATTACAAATAAAATGTCAGAGGGTAGCGGTGGTTATCCCACTATTGCCACTCCAATGCTAAAGTTAGATGTCTTCTACAATAAATAAAAGAAAGCACATTCAAAGGTAAACATGATAAGAGTGCATAGATGCAGCGATGATTGGAGTGTGAGAAGGATGTATTTGGAGGATTAAGCTCCAATGGTGCGCCCGAATGAGGGGCGACTCACTATCTGGAGGATTGAGCTCTGAGAGTGCGCCTAACTAAAGGACGGCTCACTATGAGGAGGATTGAGTTATGAGGTTGTGCCCGAGTAAGAGGCAGCTCACTGGATGGATGACTGAACTCCGAGGGTGTGCCCGCCGAGGAGCCGCTTACTATGCGAAGGATTGAGCTCTGAGACTACGCCCGACTAAGGGGCCGCTTACTATGCGGAGGACTGACCTCCGAGAATGCGCTGAACTAAATGGCAGCTCACTATGTGGAGGACTAAGTTCTGAGGGTGTGCCTGGGTGAAAGCGGCTTAGGGTTGAGCTGTACAAATGAAGGGCTAGCCTTCTAGGTAGAGGGTAGACCTCAAGGATAGTCCCCTAGATGAAGAGTTGGCAAACACTTGGCCTGTTGGCAGAGTTGACGCTACTGGCCGGAGTGGATCAAGCCAAAGTGCTAGATCATGCTGGCGTGCTGCCACAAACCAGAGAGTATCAACCCAGAACGGATCAAGCCTGCTGAATGAGAGATGGAGTGCCAAAGTTGATTTAAACCGGCTAAAGAGAACCCAAGCCGGACTGGCAACGTGGATCAGGCCGGAAAGGATCATGTCGTCGTGCTGCTAGTCGGAATGCACTGAGCGCCAAAGTGCTTCTGGGTCCGACTGAGTGAGAGACGGAGCGCCAGAGTGCTTCTGAGTCCGGAGTGCTTCCATAGGCTAGAGCACTACCACGGGCCAGAGTGCTTCCATAGGCTGGAGCACTGCTACGAGCCGGAGTGGATTCCACTGGCTGGAGCGCTGCTACAGGCTAGAGTGCTTCCACAGGGAGCGCTGCTACAGATCAGAGTGCTTCCACAGGCTGGAGCACTACTACGGGTCGGAGTGGATTCCATAGGTTGGAGTGGATCTGTGCGCCGGAGTGCTTCTTAGCTCGAAGAGCTGCTACAGGCCAGTTGAATGAAAGATGGATCGTCGGAGTTGATCTAAACTAGCTGAAGAGAACCCAAGCCGAACAGGCGACACTCTTAGGGAGCTCTACGATCTCACGTTCGGTCGAGAGCTTCACGAAACCCTAGGCACCTTCGATGAAGATCTTTGCACCATCTTTCGAACTGATTTGAGGGCGGACAGAAAAGCATTCTTTGAAGGGTTAACCCTCATGTGCAAATCTGCTGAGAGACTCTGGGCTCTCTTTCAGGGGAGCTTCATCGAGTGCCCAGGAAGGAACTCCTGGCTCTGTTCAGCAAGGTCATCTGGGAACCACTGTTGACAGCGAGGATGGAGTACGTAGGCGCCGTCGAGGGGAGATCGCCATGCTCTGTTCTTAGGAAAGCTCTGTTCTCTGTCTAGTTTGTGACTTGCAGAGAGGAGCTGGTAGCCATTTGTGGAGAGCTTTGTGCTCTGTAGGGCTCCAAGATGCTCTGTTTAGTTGAGGAGTAGACGATGATGGAAGCATAGGACAAGAGTGCAAGTTTTGAGAGAAGCTTTGCGGCTCGACTCTTTGGATACCCTTTCCTTGTTTGCTACTCCCCTTTTTATTGAGGGAGACCGTGAAAATTTTCTCGCCAAAAGGAGTTCTAATTTCTCATTGAGATGGATTTTTCCCGCTGAAATGAAATCTTTTCTGTCATGACGAAGCTTCTCTGCTACGCTTTGGGTTTTGGGCCGACCCGCGATATCAAACCCATCAAAATGTATCATGAATTATATGTTATTTTCAGTAATTGATTCCTGTTATATATCGGTAAATATACCAAAAGTTTCTACATAAGTGAAATTTAAGAATTATGATTTATGGTCTATTTATATTAAAGTCCATGATTACCTACATATTTACTTTTTATAGAAAAACACCTGTTAAAACCTTCGACTGAAGTCCATATGAATATGAAATTAGATATCTATATAAACTTAAAGGAATATAAAATATGTATCTGTATTCTCAAAAATATAAAATTATGAATCTGTATCAAAAAATTAAAACTCTGTAATCTGTTATCTATTTTAGTATTTTCTCATGGGGTAAGAAAATTAAGAAAAAAAAACTATGAATATTTTTGTAGAGTTTCAATATGAAATATAAAAAGAAATCAAGAAATTGGACTAAGGATTTTTATTTTAAATGATAGTATTCACTAGCATACCTTAAGATATTATAATGTAGATCGTTATCTGGATAAGTATCGCTGTACAATTTTGGCCTTTGATTGTATGGATTGAATACAATCCATCCTACTTTCGGGATGTAAATAAAGAAAATATAGCCTTTGATTGTGTGAATTAAACACAATTCATCATATTTTCGGAATGTAAATAAAGAAGAAGTATCGCTGTGTTGCACGACTTTGGCCTTTGATTGTGTAGACTGAATACAATTGAGACATTAATCAAATGCTCTATTAGTTGGTAAGACCTACTAACCCT
>JAODPA010066282.1:0-10966 GCA_025585075.1 Nepenthes mirabilis | reverse complement strand
AATAACAATTAATAAAATAAAAAGATAACCGGTGAGAAGTGTATAGAATTTTGGCCGCTGGTCGTTCCGCGAATCATCCCATGCATGCTCGTAAAAATTTGCAGGAGGCTACTCCGCAGCGCCGTTTCCAAAGCTTTCTCGCTGCAATTTCTTCCCTGCATTTATGGTTGGAGAAGCGAGGCGTACGGCAGCCGCTGAATAGTGTGCAGCAGCCACTGTTTCTCTGGCTGGGGACCCTGCTTCTCAAGAACGCACACGGTTAGCGCCAGGTATGGCGGCACTGTTATCTGCAAATCCCGGTGATAGCCGGATACCAACAGCACTTCCCTCGGATGGCCTCTGCTAACATACGCTCCTGCTGCGTACCTCGAAAACCTCCTCCTCGTCACCTCAACAATCCGAAACCACCAGTATCACCCCTGGATTCATTCATCATGGTAATCACTTCTCTCTTCCTGCTGCTCCTTGCCCCATTCTTGTTTGGCGGTGGCGCCCAGCGCACCGCCGAAATCGATGCCCTGACAGCATTCAAGATGAACCTCGATGATCCGCTCGGAGCGCTCGACGGTTGGAACTCCTCGACGCCGTCAGCTCCGTGCGATTGGCGCGGTGTCACCTGCTCCAACGGCCGAGTCACTGAGCTCCGCCTCTCTCGCCTAAACCTCAGCGGCCCGCTCACCGAACGGATCTCTAACCTCCGAATGCTCCACAGGCTAAGCCTCCCCTACAACTCGTTTCACGGCACCATTTCGACTCCTCTCTCCAAGTGTACTCTCTTGCGCAGCATTTTCCTGCAGTACAACTACTTCTCCGGCGCTCTTTCTCCGTTCCTTGCTAACCTCACGAATCTCCTAGTCCTCAATGTCGGGCAGAATTTACTCTCTGGGACTATCCCAAGTGAGCTTCCTCCTAATCTAAGATACCTCGATTTGAGCTCCAACTCATTCTCTGGTGAGATACCTAAGAACATCTCAAAAATGGCGCAACTCGAACTCCTCAATTTCTCTTTCAATAAGCTTCAAGGAGGCATTCCTCCGGCTATCGGAAAGCTTCAGCATTTGCAATATCTATGGCTTGATGACAACATGCTTGATGGTCCGTTGCCAGCGGAAATTTCGAACTGCTCCGCCCTTGGGCATTTGAGTGCCGACGGAAATATGATCGCTGGCGTTTTGCCGCCCGCCCTCGTGGCGTTGCCGAAGCTGCAGGTGATATCGCTTTCGCACAACAATCTCACTGGTCCCGTGCCTTCCTCTGTTTTTTGTAATGTATCGGGGAATTCGCCTCCTTCATTGAGAACAGTTCAGCTAGGGTTTAATGCGTTCACGGGTTTGGATTCACCCAAGGCGGAGATTACGAGCGGCTGTTCTAGTGTGCTGCAGGTTTTGGATCTTCAGCGGACTGGGTTAGCTGGGATTTTTCCGGCGTGGTTGGCCAATGTGTCAACTCTAGCCATGTTGGATGTATCGGGGAATTCCTTTTCCGGTCGGATTCCGAGTGAGATGAGAAATCTTCAGAGGCTGGAGGAGATGAGGATGGCGAATAATTCACTTACTGGGAATGTGCCTGTCGAGATCAAGAGCTGTGGTGCTTTACGGATTCTTGATTTGGAAGGAAATCAACTTTCTGGTAAATTACCGGTGTTTTTGGGTAATATGAGAGGGCTGACGACTCTCTGTCTCGGGGGAAATAGATTTTCAGGTTCCATTCCCCCAAGCTATGGTAATCTTACGGAGCTTGAAATTCTAAGCTTGAGAGATAATAGCTTAACTGGTCAATTACCAGCAGAGTTAATGGGGTTAAGCAACTTGACGACGTTGATCATAGGTGGGAACAAGTTTTCTGGGCAAATTCCGGAAAATGTTGACCATTTGAAGCAGCTAATGGTCCTCAATTTGAGTGGAAATGGGTTTTCTGGGAAAATCCCTGAAAGCTTGGGAAATCTTTACAGGCTCAGCATTCTGGATTTGAGTAAGCAAAATTTATCTGGTGAGTTACCCACCGAGCTTTCTGGTTTGCTTAATTTGCAAGTTGTTGCATTGCAAGAGAACCTGTTAACTGGGGATATTCCTGAAGGTTTCAGTAATTTATTGAGCTTGGGCTACTTGAATCTTAGCTCTAATTACTTCACTGGACATATTCCATCAAGCTTCGGGTTCATCAAGTCTCTATTTGTCCTCTCTCTGAACTATAATAACATCTGTGGTTCAATTCCACCCGAGCTAGGAAATTGCTCTAATCTCCATATTCTTGAGCTTCGGTCAAATTATTTCTATGGTAACATTCCTCCTGATTTCTCTCGACTTTCCAGCTTGAGTATGCTCGATTTGGGCAATAACAATTTATCAGGTGATCTCCCTCCGGCACTCTCCAACTGTTCTTCTCTCATTTCTCTGTTGCTTGAAAATAACACTCTCTCTGGAGTCATACCTTCATCATTATCTAACTTATCGAACCTAACAGTTCTTGATCTCTCCTTCAACAACTTAACTGGAGAGATCCCACAGAATCTCATATCCATCTCTGGCTTGACTTCCTTCAATGTCTCGCAAAACAACCTCCAAGGAGAGATCCCAATAATGATTGGGTCAAGATTCAACGATCCATCAGTATATTTGGCTAACCAGAACTTATGTGGGAAGCCACTGAATAGGAAATGTAAAACTACAGTTAAAACTTCAAGGAGAAGACTGATTATTTTGCTTGGTGTGGCTGTTGGTGGAGCTCTGTTACTAGCAGTAAGCTGTTGCTTCTACATATTCAGCCTGTTCAGGTGGCGCAAGAGGCTCAAAGAAGCGGCAACAGGGGAAAAGAAGCGTATCCCAGTGTGGGCTAGCTCTGTAGGTGGAAGTGTAGGCCGCAGCAGCAGCGAAAATGACGCTCCTAAACTTGTTATGTTTGATAACAATATCACATTGGCAGAGACCATAAAAGCAACGAGGAACTTCGACGAAGAGAATGTGCTGAGCAGGACAAGATATGGCCTAGTATTCAAGGCAAGCTACGACGATGGCACGGTGCTATCAATTCGTCGTTTCCCAGATGAATCGCTCGGCGATAACACATTTGGGAAAGAAGCTGAAGTTCTTGGGAAAGTGAAGCACGTCAATCTAACTGTTCTTCGAGGATACTATTCTGGTTCACCTGATTTGAGGCTCCTGGTTTATGACTACATGCCCAATGGAAATCTGGCAACTCTCCTCCAAGAAGCATCCCACCAAGATGGTCACGTCCTTAATTGGCCTATGCGGCACCTAGTTGCGCTGGGCGTTGCCCGCGGCCTGGCATTCTTACACACATCGCAAATGGTTCATGGCGATGTCAAGCCGCAAAACATCCTATTTGATGCCGATTTCGAAGCACATTTATCGGATTTTGGCTTAGAAAGACTCCTCGTTGCAACCCCAGCTGAGGCTTCGACTTCAGCAACAATTTCATTCGGGACGTTGGGCTATGTTTCACCAGAGGCAGCAGCGACCGGTACCATCACTAAAGAAGCAGATGTCTATAGCTTCGGCATCGTCTTGCTCGAACTCCTCACCGGGAAAAGTCCGGCGATGTTTACAGAAGATGAGGACATTGTTAAGTGGGTGAAGAGACAGCTTCAAAGTGGTCAAATTACAGAGCTGCTGGAGCCTGGTTTGCTTGAGCTCGATCCAGAGTCGTCGGAGTGGGAAGAGTTCTTGTTAGGCGTAAAAGTTGGGTTGCTATGCACACAACCAGACCCAATGGAAAGACCCGCCATGGCTGACGTTGTTTTCATGCTCGAAGGTTGCCGGGTGGGACCGGATATCCCGTCATCGGCCGATCCAACATCTCAGCATTCGCCGGCGTGAAGTTGGAGAGACTAGCCAAGCCTAACGTGGTTTTCATGCTCGAAAATTGCCGGGTGGGACCCGGTATGCCGTCGTTGGCAGATCCAACTTCTCCGCATTCGCCCACATGAAAACGGCAACAGTGATCGGTCGGATTGAACTGTTACAAAAATGAGGTAGGATTGTATTTCTTTTTTCCAGAAAAATACCGAAATTATTATCTTCCTCTTATTTTTTAAATATTATTATTTAATATGTCTTAAAAATCTAAATTAATGTACGAATTAGAGGTTTACCTTATGGTGCTTAAACGTTTAAACAAAAACAAGTTTGGTTTCCGTTACTCTGAATTTGGATCTTATACACCATAGCAAAACAAATTAGATATGAGAGGTATACGGGATTTACTCCTCGATATATTCTCCAATATTCAATTCAATAATGTTTTTATTCAGATGTAAAAGATATAAGGAAACAAATGCGAGAATTTAGAGATGATAGGAATGAGTGTATATACGAAGAGTAATACTCCTTTTTGAACACTCGTCCGATTGAATAGCTTTTATTTTTGTGTATTCATTTGGCTGAGTGGTTTTTGTTTTTATTTTGCTTTCTCCCTCTTTTTTGGAAGCGATGTTTTACTTTTAACAAAAGGCGTCGTTTGATTAGTTGGCACTTGGAATCAATGCGTGTGCATGATGCCGCTTCAGATTAGTGGAGAGGGACGTTATTTGTATGTGTAATGGCTGTCTCAATTTAATGATAAAATTATCTAACTATCAGCTATTAAATCGACTCAGTCGCCCACTATATTCGACCATTAAGTAGTTCATTATAATTCTTTAATATTTGATTATTCAGATCGTACCTCTTTATTAATGTATTCGAACACTAATGCTTGATTTGTATTTGATTTTTTTTGTTGGGTCATTGACATTTATGTCTCTTATTTACCAATATATTAGGTCGATCCGTTCCTGGCCATATCTATCATTAGCCCCCCCATGTTAAGAGGTTTGAATTTTAACTCTCAACATGTCATTAATGGGACGTCAGCTGTAGTTTTATCAATATGTGCCCCTTTTTTAAATATTTTGCTAATTCAAAGTCTTATTTAGCAAGGTTTTATTCTTTGTCATCAATACTGTAATTTTATATCTTCCTGAGTTGAATAGCCACTGAGATCTCCTCTCGATTAAAAATTGAGGAACTCTTCCTGTCTTGCATCATGGGACATTTCTTGTCTTGCCCAATGGTATGACTGTTTTGAGCCAACATGGCACCTTTGCTATCACAAACCAAAATCGGTGGAAGTTATCTTCTAGCTTCTGTAGTCAGATTCGAGGAAATGCTTGAGGATTGTCTTGATTATTTTCTTTTATATAAAAAAATTATTTTAGTTTTTGTCTTTTACGTTTACACAAAATCAGGCCTTCGTCACTTAACAAGGTACTTGATTTTATGTTTACACTTGAGGTGACTTGGATGACTATAATAGGCTTTGGCAGACAATTTTTGTTCTTTGCCTTGTTCTATAGTGCCGTTGAAATACCTAGAGAGAGATTCTTTTACCAGGTTGTCCTATGCATTTCTTCCTCTTCATCTGAGTTATACTTCCGCTATAGTAAGCTTATACATTGTAAAGGGAATCAATGAATATAACTACTTGAACGATATTCCTCTTTGTTTGTATGGCTCCAATATTATTGCGTTCTTGAAGTGGTTCGTGTACTTGAATGCCATTTTTCACGGTTCACTTCTGACAATCTGACAATTTGGACCTCTAATAACTCGGCATTCTGACAATCCAACATGTAATAATTTACTTTGAACGAATGCGCTATTTGTGCATCCGTAAATCAATCAAATCGACTTTAATTAGGGTGGTATCAGGACTGCCTGTTGCTAGTCTGTCATATTGATAAACGCTATGTCAGGCCATTATTACCTGTATGATGAGGTAGATGCGCTGATCTAGGCGTCAGAATTGCTTATTATCAGTCTGTTGTGCTAAGAGGCGTTGCATTAGGCCATCATTACTGGCCCAGTAAAATAGACATGCCACAGTACACTTTGGTGTGGGCACGTGTCTAAGCTATTATGGAACTATGTTTCTTCAATGTCCTTAGAGGATGCCGTTTTTGGGTTAAATTGTTGGCTATTTAAACTTAACGCTCTTTCACTTCTGCACATCTCACGTCTCTTGGCCCTAATTTGCTCTTTACCTCTCCTTGTTTCCATAGCTCCTCGAACAGTTTCTAAAGACATTGCTAAGATCTCATCCGTCATCACCAATGAAAATATGGTAGGCATTTACGATAGGTTTAAGATTCTTATCGACGTTTCCTTTCAGGTTTTTTCGTTTAATGAGAGAGTCTGCTCTCCCTGGTTTGACTTTGTCACCATCTACAAAATCCACCTAAAAGAACACCTTCGTATTCCCTTTGCGAGGGAGCTATACTGAAATCTAAAGGCCCTCGAAATTCTTATTGTGCACCTCCATCCCAATAGTTTTAGATACTTGATTTCTCTGTGTGACTTCTATATTGTTAGGAGCTCCATCTAGATGCCAAGACTATTGAAGTTGTTTTTCGGTTCAATCAGGAGAGTGGTAAGATTTCTTTTACCCCCTAAAAAAAGTATAAAATAAGCGGGAATAATCTAGACTCAATAAATGGTTAGAATGACCGATATTTTTATATTCCTGCTGGACCCTCTCCAACAAATGACAATTGATCAATCCTGCTTATTTTGGAGATGTCTCAGAGAATGAGCCTTTTGTAGCTTGGCACTTGACAGAACTAGTAGAGGAAAATATTGTTTTGCTCTGGAGAGCGAGTAATTTTTTTACTTGTCAGGCGCTCACTGAAGTCGACTGGGAAGTGAAAGTTGAAAAGGAGGTCATTGCCAATATACCTCTCCGTCTATCCAAGAGAAAATCGAGAGAACTTTTCAGCCAAGATTCTCTTAAAAGGGCGACTGAAAGAGCAAATTTTCTCCCATTTTCCTCAAGTGAATACAATAGGATGATCAATGAGGCCTGTGACAAGATCACCGCATTAGAAGCCGGTGAGTCGTATTGGACGCCGACTTCTATCCATTCTTCACTGGGTCACTCAGTTTTTGAAAAGGCATCCAAATTCATTAATGGTGATGAAGTTTCATTGCTCACTGTTTTAAGAATAAACGACTCTGTTGATAGCGGACCGAATGAACCGATCAATGCTCCATTTATAGTTGAGCACCGAGTCCTAGTTTTTATTAACATGTCACCCAACAGCCTATTTCTACGCCTCTTGTTGATTTCATTATGGAGTTTATCAATAATGATTCGGCAACAAGGGAGTTTGATAATAATTCGGAGGTTGCAAAAGTGGAAGAGATTCCTTGTACTGACCCTTCGGCATTTGGGCACCCGAAGGACTCGAGTGTCTTTTCTCCTCCCCCTAGGTTTGAAGTTCCTCTTCAGTGTCATACTCTACATCTTTTGTGCTGGAGGACTCCACCTGTTTCTAAGTTCGGATCTTCTCCAGGTTCTCTCCAAGAGAGATCTTTTCCTATTGAGGTATCGCTTGTAGAGCCCTTCGCCCTTAAGTATTCTTTTTGTCATTGTTTTTTTTTTTTTACTGACCGTTTCACTTTATTTAGTAGTCGCAAGAGTTGGTTCATTTGATCGTAGATGGGCTGTACGAGATGCTGAGATTTACTATCTGTCTTAAATGCTCATCGACCCTGGCATACTCAGGGAGATGAAGATCCGAGTTGATGTTGTCGTTGTCGTGGAGAAGCATAGTCGAGATTAGGTCGCTTACCTTGATAGGGACTTGTCCGAGTGGCTGGTGAAATCCCAGGAGTTATCTGATGAAAAATCCATGGCCATGGATCGGATCTCCTCACTCGAGGACAAGCTTCAGGAGGCTAAGTACTAATCGATTTTGGATACTAGCCTAATTACTGATTGATACTTCCCAAGATCCGGGTTATTGTACGAATTAGGAAGCCACCCAATTTTTCACTGTGGGTTGAATTGGAGTAAATCTGATCTTCATTTATATTAATCTGGAATCTGCGCACGATAAATAATGAATAAGATGTCAGAGGATTGATAGGATTCGCTTCCTAATTTATTCTCCGATATTCAAATAAAAAATATTTATTAAGAAATCGAAAGATATAAGGATATAAATAATGCAGAATTGCACGTATGTGGAGGATGTGAGAGGAGAATTGGGCTCATGTATGCGCTCGATAAGGAGCGGCTTAGACAGTTTGGAGACTGGGCTTTAATGTACTGCACTTAGTAAGTGGCTCACTAGGGGCGCTTTATAGGGAGCGGCTTAGAAAGGAAAGAAGGCACTTGTTTGGAGTGACTAATTAGGGGTACACTCGGTGAGTGGCTCACTAAGAGACGATGGATGGGGAGCAGCTTAGACAGGAAGGAAAGCACTTGATTGGAGTGGCTCACTAGGGGTGCAATAGGTGAGTGGATCACTAGGAGGCATTTGACGAGGCGGGAGAGAAAACTGTGCTAGGAAAGAGAACTTGGTTCTTTCTGAGCTCGTGTCTCACTTGAGGGTCGGTTTAGTCGGGAGTCTTTCGTGAGTTCAAGAGTTCTCCTTCTCTTCTTGCGTTGCAGGGTTCTCTTTCTACTCCTTGCGATAGTGAGGGGCTTTTGTAATGCTTCGTAGAGAAGATTTTGGCGCCAATACCTGCAACAAGTGTCTAGTTAGGATTAGCTGTCTTATCCTGGCGATGATCGTGGGGATCTCAATCTCCTTTGATAGAGTTCGTTAATCATCGGTGTTATGAATCGAAGATCGGTGGTAGAAATAGTATTTTGACCGGTCTCCTTCTTTTGGGTTCTTGAGCATTTAGGCCACTCCAAGGAACTTCTCGTTCTAAATTTGTATCAGGACATTCATTCGAGTGTCGTTAAAAGGAGTTAGGTTTAAAGACGTACTCCCTTTTGACTCTTGGTTACGTCCTCGGTTGCTTTCTGGGATCTCAGGCGGTATAATTGTCATTGTTTCTCTTTTTTCACAATTAATCTTGGATGATATTCTGTGCGCTCCAACCTCTTTACCTCATTGGCCTCTTCAGCGGCGATATAGGCTTGGGTGATGGTATTTGATTTAAGAAAAGTCTTGGCTCTTATTGAATCAAATATTTAAAGAATTCACCTGATTGCACGGTTGTCATAAATGAATTCAATTTCACCTCATTAGTTAGTTTTGACATTCCTTAGGCCTTCGTGTTGAATTGGGCCAAGAAGCGTTTCAAACTTTCGTTTGGCCATTACCGGATTTGGATAAGGTGCCACGATCGCTTTTCTTCCCTCCTCTTGGAGGCAAATTGTGACAGAAAATTGTCAACATACTTCTAAAATGTTCGAATCGAATTTTGTGCCAACCAATAAAATCAAATTCGGGCATCCCCTTAAGGGTTAGCGGGAAGTAGAGATATAAGGCAAGATTATTCAGGCACTGGAATCCCAATAAGGTATGAAAATAATCAAAATGATCCATGAGGTTAGAATTCTCGTCGTAGAGTTCCAGGGTCTGCATTTTGAATTCGAGAGGAGTCGATTCACCCTAATATCCCTTGTAAATGGCAATATGCCTAGGTTAGCTGAATGTCTGTTTGTGCTTTATTGGAATAGTTGCTGCTCGATCTTTCTAATCTTCTCCTTTACCTAAGATGCAGACACAACCCTCTTCGTATTAAAGAATGTTCTCAACTCCGAATGGTTTGGCAATATATACGGGACTTGTCGAATATGGACTTTTCTAGAAAGAGTGCTACATAAAGCTTTGTCACAAGCCGAAGGTTTTCCAACATATTGAGAACAGCGCAGGTTTTGCTATTTTGACCTTTCATCCTATGCTCTAAAATTTAATCAGCTTTCTTACAAAGTCTAGACCCTTTTACTCAAGGCTTCTCGAGTTTTGGGGTTATCAGGCCATGGAATTACTTCCTTAGATGGTTGCTTTTTTTTCAATTATTTCTTCTGGATATAAAAGTCTAAGAGTTTGAGAATAGAGCTCCTAATGGGTATCCCTCTAATCTATTCCAAAGGCTCATGAGAACTTTGGACATTGAGTCAACCTAAGCCGCCAGTGTTTCCATGTTTACATTTGTGGTCAGATGAGCATTTTTATGGCTATCCTCTATCAGTCGTCGCCATGAAAAATAATATTCTTGGGTGGCATGCTTGACTGGCCCCTAGTATTGACTATGTTCTTTCTTTTCGAATGACTGGCTTGATTATCATTTTTCCATAGACGGTATCAATGATGCGTCTCAAAAACTTTGATGTACTAATTTGGGAGGCATCTTGTCACATTTAAATATTCAAACAATAACGGGTCTAGTTTTTATAACTCTGAATTTGTATCCTGCGACTATAACAAAACCAATTTGGGGTAAAAGGCATATGGAGCTTGCTTCTATATATATCATTTGACGTTTAAGTTAATAATCTTTCTATTCGAATATAAAAAATATAAGAAAACATATGCGAGAATTTGGAGAGGATGTGGATGAGTGTATATACAGAGTGTAATGCTCTTTTTTTGTACACTCGTCGAGCTAAGTAATTTTTATTTTATTTTTCCATCTCCCTCTTTTTTGGAAGATAGGCTTTATTTATTACAAGAATTACCGTTTGGTTGGTTGACGCTTGAAATCAATACGTGTTCATGATGCCACTTTGGATCAGTAGAAAGGGACGTTATTTGCATGTGTAACGGCCCTCTCAATTCAATGACAAGACTACCTGTCTACCAGCTATTTGGTCAACTCAATCGCCCTTTGTATTCGACCATTAAATAGTTCATTATGATCCCTTAATATCTGGCTATTCAGATCATACTCATTAGTTCATATATTCGAACACTAGTACTTGATTGGCATTTGGCTTTTAATGTTGGGTCATTGGCATTTGGTCTTTTATTCACTTGAGTATTGGGTCGTCCTGTTCTTGGACGTACCTATCACTATTTATTTTTATACTAATTGTATGCTTATTTAAAAAAATCACAAAGTTGTTATATTTACATATGGTATCTTTTATATCTATGTATATGATACGCATTAGAATTTAGATTATCGTACGAATTAGATAGTCTAACTGTTATATATGTTAAATAATA
>JAODPA010066281.1:0-10967 GCA_025585075.1 Nepenthes mirabilis | reverse complement strand
AATATACAATATTATGTTTCTAAAATTTTCTATGTAACTTTTAATCATTAGTACTTTTAGATATTATTTTATCTTTTTGCAAATATGTCTTAAGTCTATAGACATAAGCCTTGTATGTGTTATTTGTACATTTACAGTATGAGGTTTTTAGGATTGCATTTGGTATACATGATGTATTTAGGGTGTATACTAAATGTCTTTACTCTTTGAAAGTTACTCTACACATACATGATATGACATTTTTACATGATCCCATATGTTGTGTTACATTGTTTTCATACTTGACTTGATATTTTGTCTTAAAGATATTTTAGACAATTTTTTTTATGATGTATGTAAAGGATAATCTGCTAGAATTAAATACTTGTTTAAACCGCAAGGAAATACGTGGTAGATGATATCAAGCACATAATAAGTAATCATGAACAATAAAGACACAATTTTTACGTGGAAAACTCTTTATGAAACGAGGGAGAAAAACCACGGGACACAGAATCCGAAATTTTTACTAGTAGCAGTTGATCGGTTACACAAACCCCAAATCACAAGAATCAATATCAAGTAGCTTTGGACAGCCCGTACAAGAAATATAAAGAACAAGAGTAGAGATAAAACCTGACAGATGTTCTTCACAGCATCAAGAACGTCATACGTGTGATTACCGAAGATTAAAACTTGATTGAAAACCCAAACGGAGGCTCAATTCTTCCTCTTCTTCTTCTTCTCTCTTTTCTCTCTTTTTTCTTATCTGGAACGACTCTCAAACTGATTGAATTAACCTAAAAACGCAAAGTGTGCGTTTTTTATAATTGGCACACGCTCGAGCGCTTGTTGAGTGCGTGGCGGGCGCAGGCCCGCGCTCGAGCGCTTAGCGAGCGCACAGCGAGTGGCGGGCTTACTAGAGTTCCTGCTCGAGCGCCTAGTGAGAGCACAGCGAGCGGGGAGCATACTGAAATTTTCGCTCGAGCGCCATTCGGGCGCACAGTGAGCTAGGGCATACTGAAATCTTCGGCTCGAGCACCCAGCAGACGCAACTCGATCTTTCTTCATGCGGTGATGATATTTACCTCCACCCGCCACATCAAGTGGGTATGGGCCCACACGGGAGTGACCCATAACCCAACATAATCAACATTCATAATTATTTTAACTTTTGATATATGTTAGTTGTTTATACAAAACTTGTAAGAGATTTACTGATAGTTATGAAGGTGAATAGCAAGGTGGCTGGTGGCTGCGTGAAAGGGAGAATAGAAGACAATAGCTTAAAGCCAAATTTCTAAACTAATGGACTATTAGGTGATTTCAATTTTGTATAAATTAAAGCTTACATATGCTTATTTGATATTTTTGTATTTACTCAGTAAAATAACAATTTTCAATATGAAGCTTAAGAAATCAAATGTGACCAGTTGAACTCCACTTCTTGAGATGCATATTGTGTGGTGCTCTGCTTAAATGTTTAAAAACTTAAAGGACTTATTGTGGTTGATTGTCAGAATGAAGTACTTTTGATTTTTTTTCTCTTATAGTTTTGATGATTTTTTAGGACATGTATTTTTTTCCTCATTTGATTACAAAGATCAGATTCAGTTTTAGTAATTGGGGCACCATTTTACTAGGTGGTGTGGTTTCTGTATTATCTTAATGGATCAATTGAGTTTTTAGTTGGTTTTTGGTTACTGGGGTATTCGATCAGTTTTTCTTTGGGAGAGGATTCCCCTACCCTATTGCCATCTCTAGTAGTTGTACTCAATCTAAATGTTGTTTGATAGATTCCTTTTTGATGGAAAAGTTTGCATATGTAACATTTGTCAGATATGGAGTAGAGGTATGAAATTTGTTTGAGCATTAGTGTCTTGTACTTTGAAATGCAGATTCTAAGACTGACTGGAACAAAACCCAAATCCCCCATCAAACACCAGCCTCTCTTTTTACCCATTGAATATAAAGAATGAAAATATGCAATCAAACACACACACAAGTTGTGTAAGAGAATTAATAAAAAAAATCTTTTTCAATGAAAGAAAAAATCACATGATAATATTTAAACGATGTCCACTATGAAATTTTTTCCTTCTTTTTCCTCTATTATCTCTCTACCATGCGACATCCCATTATGTTAAAATGATTTTAGATGCAACCCTAAAATCATATTAGGGTATTTATAGCTCACATCTTGCGGTTTGCTTAATATTTTTCACTTGAAATTCTCACTGGCCTGGTTCTTAAAGTCATCAATTTTGGCACTTTTGTAAGACCTGTAAACATTTCACTCAAGCAAACCTTAAATAAAAATCTTCCTAAATTTTCATTTGAACACAGCGTCATGCAAACTTCGTGGAAAAATATTTGATTGCCCTAAAAATAACAAATCTTATATCCAATGAACAATGAGAGAGAACAATAAGTCTCAGATCTTTTCACTTTGTTGGATACTTAAATTTTTTCCCGGAATTGACTGAGATCTTTCCTACCCTAATTTGCTGCATACTTGAGACAAAGAACGAGAGAGAGAGAGAGAGAGAGAGATTCTTTTTTTGGATAAAAAAATCGACATTTTTTGTGGAATTTATATTTTCTCTCTCTCGTTGTCTCGCTAGCATGCAATACCATTGTACATATAGTAAATATAAGACGTGTATATGGGAAGTTTGTGTTGATTTTTTGAAAACTATTTTCAGGTTCTGGAAATAGTTATTTGCTCTAAATTTGGAAACTGTTCAATTGTTTGGATACAAAACTCAGGTTCTGGATTGTTCTAACAAGCTCAAAAAATTCAAACTATTGACAGCAGATGGGGAGATAAATAATTGTTCTAACATGCAAAAATTGTTATTTGTTTGGGTTTAGGGTTGTGTTTTTTGTACAATATCAAATGATGACTTATAAATGTGGTTAGGAAGGATGATGTCTAAGGTTATATGAAACTGTTTGTTAATTGGAGGTTATCTTGGGGGAGAGCAGAAATACTTTTTTTTTTTTTTGGATAAGTAAGGAGAGAGCAGAAATATATGACAACATTACCAAAATGGATAAAATGCTACAAAACTTCTTAAATTTATTTATTGGTGAAGGGACAACAAATATGAATATCCCATAAAAACTTGCTAATGGAAGTATGAAAGGTGTAAAAAACCGTGATGGATGAATAGCGACTAAACGACCCAAGAGTTTTTTAGAAAGACGTAAAGGTAAGAAAAAAGATCAGATTGGTATATTTTCACTTAGAAAAACTTGTCAAATAATCTTTTTTTACATTTATGTAATTTAACTATATTTTTTTTCCTTAGGTAATGATTGGTACTTTTAGTTTGTTGTCGGACACCCAACATCAGCCGGTTGTACAATTATCAGACCATCATTATCAATTGCCTCACCTGATGTCTGATCATCAATTTCAACTGTCTGAAATAACTTACATGTAATTGATATAGGTACTTCGTTGTGCATCATGTCCGGCTTGCTATTTTTTTTTATGCATGTATCGTATTGTTAGTTCTAATTTATTTAATCGTTTTGTAAAAACAACATACTACCGTGTCCCAGAATCTAGGGAGCACCGCTTAGCTGATATAGGGATTTTTAAATAGTGAAGCTGATGATTAAGTAACCAGTTTATCCTTAAATTTTTGTTTGTTGAATGTTTGGTTATCGGTGCCATATGCAATTAGGTTTACTAGGGGAGTTTAGCTGGGTGGTTTCATCATGTCAATTTCTGTGTCCTAAAATTTGTGTGCCACACGGATGGAAAAATTGCTTTTCACTATGCTTTCTTTCCTTGCTTGTGAGGTTTGATTTTCTTTTCTCTTTTTTTTTTTGCAACTAATTTTTTTCTTCGTTGTTTGTGTTTTAATCTTCCAAGTAGTTAATTCTGTTTGAAGAGTTGAGTGCATAGTGTGATGTGGTTGCAATTCAAATGCAGAGGAGCTTTGTTGGGATTTGTGTTGGGTCTGATCACTCCCTTGTGGGTAACCCAACAAATTGGTTTGTCATTGGAGAATTTGTGGAGAACAAATCCGGAGAACTGTTTCCGGTCAACGGGATATTGACCGGAGGAGAACAGTGGACGATCAATGGATATTGACCGGCGGATGGTAGCAGGAGGTTGACCGTCTGAGGGCTGCAGGAGTACTACTGGATGACTGATGGTAGCAGGAGACGGTCAACAGGGAGGTTAACCGGATGGCAGCAGAAGATGGTCAACAGGGAAGTTGACCGGATGGCACTGAAGACGGTCAACGGGAAGTTGACCGGCTGAGCAACTGGGCCTTGGAGACTATAGAAAGTGGCAGCTGGCAGTGGACAGATGTCTTTTCAGGATTGGTCGACAGGCTAGTAGTTGGGCTGTAGAGCATGCGTCTGCACAGTGCAGAGTATGCGCCGTCTGCAGGGCATGGGCCTGCAGGAAGCTCGGGAACTGGTGAAAACTTGGCACATATTATCTGCAAGTGGTGACTAGTTGGGCAGATTAGATTAGGTGGAGCCAGAACGTCTATAAATGAACACCAGGAGCTTCCGGAGGAGTAAGGCCAAGAAGAGGACCTTGAGATGATCCAGAGGAAGCCCAAAGTGGTGACCGGGCTGGTATGGGAGACAACACCAGGGGCACTGTACGCCGGCCGCCGTGTGTGGTGGTGAAATAGCTGGCGGCCGTTTCACCAACACTTGTAAAATATAGGGAGGAGTGCACCACCAGTGAGAAAGAGAAGAAAGAAAAACAGAGAGTAAAAGAGAGGAGTGTTTCCCGTTTACTCTGGTGAGGTTTTTTTTTGTTATTCTCGGGTGTGTAGCGGATACTCCATCTCGAGGGTTTGTAACCCATTTTACATAGTGAATTTATTGGTGGACTATGTATCCCGCGGTTTTTCCTCTTCGGTTTATGAAGGGGTTTACACGTAAAAAAATGTTGTGCATCTCTTGTTCTTTATTCCTACTAAATGGTGGCTGTCGATGACGGGAGGGTTCGGGTTTTTCGCTGCTGCCGGATCTGGTGGATCTGGGTCTTCCGACCCCAACAATTTGTAAGGGCTTTGATATGTAATAGTGGAAATTTTGAAGTTGGGTATTGGCTAGGATTCTTTAATGTAGGAAAAAGTTGTGATATGAAGCTCTCAACATCAAGGTTGGATCAGCCAGGTATCTAATGTCATTACTAATCTGGTTTATTAGCTTTAATTTATTTTTTTGTGTAACTGTTCATTAGGAATTTATTAAAATACTCCTAACGGAGTTTGCATTAATCGATTTTGCAGAATTCCTGGGGCCAAGCTTTATGCTTTCATTGATTTTACTCCATTGGTTTGTTTGTTTTCTGCTTGCCTTAATTAGATTTGGCCAATTCAGCGATAGTTAAAGATTGAGTTGTTTGGGCGTCTTGTTACTTTGCAGAATTGGAAAGAGAAGGGGGAATATGAATTGCTTTCCTACACTAAGATCATCTAGCATTATGCCCGTCCATATGCAGTGAAACTTGGGAAAAATAAAGACAAGGAATCTCCTTGAACACTCCAGATGACCCCAAACAGAGGAAGCCAGACTTCACAAAGGCAAAGGAACTTCTTATTGTTTGGTCAACAAGGAAACTGTTGTAAGCTCAAGAAAATGCTCACACAATTATGATGATAGACATATTGTTTGGTCCTACATTTATAATCGTCTAGATGTGAGTATTTTTCAATAAAAAATAAGAATGGAAGCTCCCAATTTTATACAATTCCTAGCCCCAAATTTTATGTAAGCTCCAAATTCATGCTTGTTAAACATACCATTGTTGATTCTTAGCGGCAATCTCAGTTGCTGCTAATTATGGAAAGCCCCTGCCTCTATATCCAGAAAGCTTTATGTGGTTTGACTGCTGGAGCAATTGGGTGATGTGGTTAGTAGTGCAGCCGATTTGCTATTGATTCGGGTGATGTGGTTGGTTGTGCAGCCGATTTGCCATTGATTTGGGTGATGTGGTTGCCATCTTTGAGAAGTAATTATTTTTTAAATATGTATTCATACATAATTTATATTCCTTCTTCCTTTTGTTTATGTTTTTCAAGCAGTATGAACACATGAGCTTTTCTTTTGTTCGTGTCTATTTCCAATTTGTTTGCCTTTTGCCTTTGAAGCTGCGATTAAAATTTTGAAGCCCATGATGATTGCGATCTTCTCTTGATCATGCCCTCCGTCACTTTTCATCGGCTGCTACAGGAGTGAGGAATGGGAAGAGCTCTAGTTTCCTTTCTGACTGCTTCTCAGTTTGCTTTTTTATTAAATTTTTTACCTTTTATTTGTTGAATGGGAACAAAGACATCACAAGCTGTCCAATTACAACCTAGTTCCTTTCTAACTATTTGTCTGTTTCTAATTATTGACTGTTAATTAATTGCAGGCCTAATTTGGTTATCCATTGTCTGCTAATCAAAACTTTTGCTTTTTGAAGAAATGAACCTTGATTATTCAGGCTACAGGAAACCAGATATCAAAACTGCAAAGGGGCACTTGGATGGGAACAAAGACTCTGTTCAGTTAACAAGAGTGGTAGTCAACAAAGAGTTTGTGTCAGTGTACAGTTGAGTGGTAATCAGCAATAGTTCCACCCTCTCTTGGAGTTGAAAACCATCGTCATCCTCATCTTCATAAACTTTCTTCTCACATTGATTTTTGTGGGTTGTGGTTATGGGATGTATCAAGTGATCATAATAAAAAGCAGGCAAATCAGGATCCTCGGTTTTTGTGTACATTACCATTGGGGTTTGGTATATACTAAGCCCCACTTTCCTAGGTCTATTATTGAAGCAATGGGCAGCTTCATCTTTAATGTACATCAGAAAATGTGAACTCATTCAATGCTTAAAACAGAACATTTCACATCTTGTTTCTGCATTTATCTCAGAAAAATCATTTCAGGGCCTTTGTAGTTGATGAAGGACGTTTTTGTGTACATAACCATTGGGGTTTGGTATATACTAAGCCCCACTTTCCTAGGTCTATTATTGAAGCAATGGGCAGCTTCATCTTTAATGTGCATCAGAAAATGTGAACTCATTCAATGCTTAAAACAGAACATTTCAAATCTTGTTTCTGCATTTATCTCAGAAAAATCATTTCAAGGCCTTTGTAGTTGATGAAGGACTACACTTGGATATCCAATACAAGACAAAGTGTTCACATGAAATAAATGCTCATATTTATCAACTAAACCCATTAAATTTAGCACTTGGATCCAGTTAAACTGAGACAAAATTCAGCCTTTACTTTCTAAACGAAGCTTCCTGGTTCAATTTTAACTCCAAAATTTTATTTTTAATTATATCAGATGCCCTCTCAAACTATCTTATGGACCACCATACCATGGTTCTCTCCCCTCTTCAGCCACCCCAAGCATGGGTATCAATCTTACCCAAGTCCAACACCTAGACACACTCATGTACAATATCCATACGGGAGTCTATGTAACATAGCAGTCCACTATTATTCTGTATCATTAGCATGAAAGCACCCAAAGACTTCATTGCTAAAGATCTTCCTGGTTCACAAATATAATAGCTTACTTTATGAATGAAATATTAGACATCAAAAATAACTAAATAAGTATTATTATAATCAATAAAATCAGTTTAATTAATAGGTTCTAGTTGACAAATGGTAAAAGCCTATTATAAGAAATGTGTTATAATTTATAGAACTAATCAGTATTTCATAATCAAGTGTAAGTTGCACCTATGTCACTACAACAAATTCATAATATGTTGTTTTAGTAAATATGCCTCATTAGTATTTATGTGTTGCTTGACAATCTTTCCTATTTGTTTTGCTTGTTGTCAACATTTAGGCTCCTTGGAAAACTTTCCTTATGTATTTCGGTACTAGTGACTGATGTTTTGAATTTTTAAGGAGTATCCAACACAAAATTGCTATCAAAACTAAACAATATGATATCAGATTTACCTAGATTTTATAATACTTGTTGATTGTGGGCATGTGAGACATACTTTTCCTCAAAGGTTCATCGTGTATGACAAATATAGGAAACAAATAACATAAATTAACAGATTGTTTTGCATTGTAAGGCAAAGAACCAAACAAGAATTAGCCTAGCAAATTCTTCATCTCTAAAGCCCCATTTATTACTTTGCATTTCAAGGCAATGAACCAGTATTGTAGTATTATCTTAGATCAGAAACTTTTTTACTCTCCAGCATACTCCGACGGCCGTAAAATGCAGCGAGGCTGCTCCCTTTCCATCCCTAATATTCACAAAGTGAGCATAAACCCTGCAATCCATTCCAACTCAAATTTAACTTCAATTAGTAATAATAGACAGAAATAAGGTTATCTTTATGTTTTAAAAATCAAACAAAAAGTGCTTTTCCCCACTAGGTATCATTCATCCCATTTCATCAAAACAAACATAAAGTTAATCTAGGGAAAGGAAAAACCTACCACAAAGCAGGAATATGAGAAGAGCGGGCAGCGGAGAGAATGGCCTGTAGGCATTCTGAATGGCCATAATAGGCAGCATAGTGCAAGCAAGTTCTTTGATGTAACGAATCAAACAGCAAAATCGGTCTGAATGGCCATAATAGGCAGCGTAGTGCGTAGTGCAAGCAAGTTCTTCAATGTAATGAATCGAACAACAAAATCTGATAGATTTTTAAACATTTCTCAAATCAAAATCGTAGTACAAAAAAGCTGATCAACTTCTCTGCACTTAACTTTAAATACCAGTAACCGACAGAAAGGAACAAAGGAAAATGCTCGAATACTGCATTTTCTGGATTATTTTATTGGACTTCTCCCAATTTCCCAATAAGCAAACAATAAATGATAAAAGTTGGCATTTTAATTAGAAGAGAAGAAAGAGATTAAGATATTTAGAAGAGAAAGAAGAGGGAATCAAAAGACATAAGGCAAAAAAGTAAGAACTAGGCGTACTGAGAAGCGACTAGAAAGGAAACTACTCATATAATTCATCTAATCTGCTTACATTCCATTTGTCTACTATATTATCGAGAGGCTGCGACCAATCTTAATAGATGAATGACAGGCAAGTTTGGATAATTGGGTGTGCCAATCAATGTCTTTGCTGGTTGTGGTAGCAACCTCAGTATCAAATTGACCAAGTTAAGAACTTGAGAGTCTATTCATATAGTGGAGAAAGCAATTAGATGAGTGAAACTAAAGATAGGCTTTGTAATTAATTAACCTGCTCACTGTTGGCCTGGAGGAGGTCGTCCAAACAGAATGACAAACAGTGAAAGAAAAGAGGAAGAAGAAGCACACGTCGTTTTACGTGGAAACCCTTATAAACCAATGGAAAAACCACGGGAGTAGAGTCGACAACAAATCCACTATGTGAAAAATAGTTTACAAACCTCCAAGATGGAGCATCCGCTACACACCCGAGGATAACAAAGAAAAACCTCACCGGAGTAAACGGGAAACACTCTCTACTCTTTTACTCTCTGTTTTTCTTTTTTCTCCTTCTCACTGGTGGTGCACTCCTCTCTTGTTCCTTCACCCTTGGATTTTCCCTCCTTGCACTTTATCGTGCTCAGATGCTTTCTTTCGCTCTCACTCACTCCACTGCATGCCCAGCATGTGTATATATGATGGTCTGCTTAGAGACCTTCAACCAATAGGCAGGTTGAATGTGGCCAAATGCCTGCCACCTGCTCTACAACCTGCCAACAATTTTATCCACCAACTCTACAACCTGCCGCCTGCACAGACGCCTCATGCGCAGCAGATCTGCCACCTGCTCTGCTGTCCAACAACTTGTTGCCAACTGTCCACGACATCCTCAGTCGTTGCTGCAGTCAAGTCCCTTGGCCGTCTGTGTCCATTGGCTATCACAAGAGTCTTCCGGTGTTCATTGGTTGATTCCCTACCAGTAATACTAACTAGTAAATTCTTCCTTTCCAATCGGTCAACATCTCATTGACCATCTTTAACATTCATCCGATCAACCCTCTGTTGACCAGATTTGGCTGGTTGTCTGCCAGTCAAACTCCATTGACTGTTTTTGCCTTCCAGCCGGTCAACGTATATTGACCGGTTAATACACCCCGATAACAAACTAGTTTGTTGAAATCACCCACAATGGAGTGACTATATTCCAACACTCACTGTGATCTTGAGGAAAGTAAACCCACCCAAGTCGCAGAAGTTGGCAAGCACACCAGAGGGCCGGCACAGGAATGCCATAATTTGGAATTGGAACACTTATTTTCACCTCCTAGTTTGTTTTCATAATACAAAACAAACATAACAAGCAAATAGTATGTTATGATTTTTTTTTTTAATTTCAAGCAACATTGATATCCTTAATTATCAAAAATAAATAAAAGTAAAAACCTCGATTTCCTTGTGCTGGTGCATTGTCAAGGGGCATATGCAAAGTCTTTACAATTCCCGGAGACAGAAAGAGAGAGAGAGAGAAGAAATGTGCTGGGAGAGAATACATCAGAGAACAAAACCCACAGGCATTCGCGGCGGAGCACAAACACCAAAAAATGCTAGGAACTGTCACGAGGAAGTTCAAAATCAAAAAGCCTGGTTCGGGGGTGCTCCATCGCCCATGGCGAGGTAAGAGAGAGAAGAAATTACTGGACTCAAGTGCCGGCTGCTAGAGATCTAAAGCAAAGTATCGGAGAACAAATCGAAGTTGGAGAGGAGAGGAGAGGAAGAGAGGAGACTGCAGCAGAAAAGGCAGCCTCGGGAGGAAAAGAGAGAAATCGCTATTCAAATTTTAGGATGACTGTGCACTCATTTGTTAGCCGTTAAATTAGACTAAATAAATGACCAAAATCTTATCAAATGTATTTTAATTTTAGGTATTAGATTAAATTTAAAATCTAACCGTTAAAATTAAATCTCAATTAAAAATAATTAGGACTCTTGGCTTAGAATCCGACAATTTAGATTGGGCAATGAAGACTCCCACAGGCCCTATCGTCACCCCCACAACAGCCAGT
>JAODPA010066280.1:0-10967 GCA_025585075.1 Nepenthes mirabilis | reverse complement strand
AATAACAATAATCATTTAATTATTATAAAATAGTAGTTTAAATTTTTTTTATTAAGTTTGATGCGTCCTTAGATCTGAACTTCGAACAAATTCGGGTTGATCCGCTTGCCCTGGTTCTAGCTCCATTCACTGAGTTTGGATCCTGCACACCACCAAAAAGAGTAGGAGTTCAGTGTGTCGGCGGGGAGCTATCACACCGAAAATATTCCGACACTCAAGTCAGTAAACAACCTTCGAAATATGAGAAGGTCACTGAAATTGAGAATTGAAAGAGAGAGAGAGCAAGAGTGTGTGTATCTCCAAATGAAAGAGAGACAAAGCCATCTTCTTTAATCTGGATGGTGGGAATGCAATAAACGGCTATTAGGAGTGCATTGTATGCCTTGGGTTTTTTAAGTGACAGCAGATAGTAGGGAGTTGAAAGTATGTCTCTGTTGTCGTTGTGGGTGTTGTGTGAGTAAAATCTTGCGTGAGTAAAAGTTAGCGTGAGTAGCAGATAGCCTGGGTAAAAGTTCGCGTGCCTGGAATGAGAATTCTAGGGTTTATTTATGGTTGACAGGGTAATCTCCCTCCTTTGAAAGGAGTGATCCCCTGCATGATTTTTGGTTGGCCTGCCTTTCAGAGTTGATGCCAGTTGTCAAATGGACCAAAATAGTTTCCTTCCACGGCGGTCAGCGGCTTTCCAAATTGCTTACCTTTCTTCTGTGTTTTTTTACCATTGGAGTGCCCCAATTGGTAGGAGATTGGAAAAATCTAGCGCCTTCCTTACAGGAAGGACGCCGATTTTGTCAATGTCCCTTTTGGGAGCCAGCTGAGATCGTGAAAGATGTTGGGAGAGCCATTGCTGGCCGTCTGATGGATCGTGGGCTCAAGTGGGCTAAGCCCGTAAAAAGCCTTTTATTTTTTACCTATTGCTACAGTGATTTCAGTCAACGCTCGAGTTGACCGTCTGCACGTGAGTTAACCGCCTGCTAGAGTCTAGACGGTCAGCGATGGTATTGACCGTCTTGGACCTTTCAGGCTTTGGGCCTTCGTGCCCTATTGGACCGTTTTTAAGTTGACCGTCTGATATGTCATTTTAGGCCTCCGTTGACCATGGGCCAGCCATATTCCGGTGTACCCATCACTAGCCCCCCATACCGGTGACCAGAATTCTAGGCTCCGGTATGTTCATGATGGGATGCCCCTTACTGTCTTTCATCGTTTGAGGATCATAGAGGACTCTATGAAAGGTAGAGAGAAAAGTTTGACCAGAACTATTGACTGTTTTGGTCAGTTCTGGAGAAGAATATTGACCAGAACTGTTGACCATCTTTTGTCAGTTCTAGAGAAGAATATTGACCAGAACTATTAACCGTCTTTGGTCAGTTTCGGAGAAGAACATTGACCAAAACTGTTGACCGTCTTTGGTCAGTTCCGGAGAAGAATATTGACCAGAACTGTTGACCATCTTTGGTCAGTTCTAGAGGACTTTCTGCCAGCCTTGATGGACGCGTGGCCATCAGCCGGTTTGCAGGCCAGAAGAGGATACGCATCTTCTTTTGATTGGGTGGATATCCTGGCCATTAATGCGTCAAAGATCCGCCGTTTGAAGAGCCAAGTAGGGAGACGACACGTGGCAGGACTTACGATGTCCTTAATGAGGGGTTTTAAAGTATTCTTGCCGTTTAAGTTTCCTTCTACATTTTGAAAACCTTTTTCGCCTCTTAGCCTTTGTCTTCTTTGTCTCCAACTTTCATTCTCAGAAACCCTAATCCCTCCTGCAAACCATGGCATCCGTCGTAGACATCGTCTCTATCCTCAGAGAAGAGGACATCAAAGCCTTGTGCATAGAGTTCAACATCCCGAAGGAGATCTCTTAGAGGGTCGCCGGTAAGGATGACAGAGCCTTTGCTCCACCGGCGGGGCATATCATAGTTTATGAGGCCCACCTGAGGAGCGGTCTCCGTCTTCCGTTACCGGACGATTTGCAATCCATTCTGCGAGCCCTACGGGTCCCAATCGCCCAACTCCACATCAATGCTATTCGGTATCTCTGTACTGTATGTAATTTTCTTCGAAAGTGCTCTAAGAAGCTAAGAATGTATATGGTGAGGGGCTTGTTTAAAATAAACCAGGGAGGAGAGTGGATATCGCTCGTCCTCCGTTCTGGCCTGAAAATAAACACGGCCATATATGACTCGTTGAAAAACTGGAAGAACCGGTTCTTCTTCGTGAGTGTGGCGGTGGCCTGGCCCCTTGCGAAGGATTGGGGCCAGGTTCTAGAGGCGTATATGAGGACACCGTCTGTGGCAGAGATGGCAGCCCTAGAATGTTTAACAGAGTTGATCAAGGAGAACCCTGATGAGTTCAAGCAGGATTTCCTGGTTTCTTGGGTGGAGACCAGGAAGGTGAATTGGGGACCGCCTTCCCCGGTTCAAAAACCCACGCCACCAGTAAGGATGATGAGGTCGGAGGACTCCAAGGGCGTGATCATCCGTATGCGGCACACTGATGAAGGGTTTATTGGCCCGTTACCCGAGAAGGTGTTGGAGATGCCTTCGTCGTCATCGTCTCGCATCGATTATGTTGCTGCCGGGATCTGCAGTGGAGCTGGTAGTACTGTAGGCCTGGAGGCGACCTGCGAGAACTGGCCGGTGGAATCAGGAGAAGGAGTCATCCTGGCGCAGCCCACGCCGCAAGGGGTTCCTTGTGCAGCGTTGACAGAATCCTTTATGGAGCCTACTTGTGAGCCAGTAGTGGAGGCGCGGGAGCCATCCGTTAGCTCTCCAGTTGCACGGACTCCTGCTGTGGAGCCAATGGTGGAGCTTGATCCTCCAGCAGTTGATGCGAAGGCTGCCGTTGAGGAGGCCGCAGTAGCCATGGATGAGACTGAAGAGCTGCTGGAGAACATTTTGGTTGAGGCTACCACTAGCTCGGCTCTAGAGGATGCTCCTGGTCCACCGCCACCTGGGCCAGGTCTGGAGGCCAGGCCCGAGAGGCCCACGAGGAGATTTTGTGAGGTATGATTCTTGGTGATGGCTTCTTCGTACTTTTTCCTTCCTCAGATTTGTGACATGTTCTGTGTTTTTCTCTTGTACAGTTGAAGAAGCTGATTTCTGCCATCTCTAAGGAGGTGGAGCAACGTGACCAGGTGATTGCCAATAGAGAGGTGGAGATCGCCTGACTGGATGCCAAGCTGGCTGCTTCGGGGAGCGAGCACCGCGAGGAGACTGTAGCCTTCGAGGCTGTTTTGGCCAGAGTGGAAACGGAGAATGCTAAGTTGAAGGCTGAGGTTGCTCACTTAAAAGAGGAGGATGATCGAGGCAAAGCGCGCCTCAAATGGCTTGCCGAGCGAGTAGTAACCTTGGAGAAAGATCTGAGTCTTCGGATCCGGCCCCACGAGGTCGAGGGCATGATGCACACGTGGTTGTTGGAGAGGATCAACGTCGGTCGGCACGTTGCGTGGTTGATTGATCCTGGCTTCCCAATTGAGTTCATCAATCTGTCCAATAGTACGGTGCTACACAGAGACGACCTCGTGGGGGAGCCCCGTGATATTCAAGGGCCTCCGCCACCCCCGTAGCCTTTTGTACATTTTTGGGACCTCCTTTATACTTATGTAATTTGTAACACATTCAAAGCAATAAAATGAAAGTTCTTTTCACTTTTGTGCCCATTTACTTTTATTGTATTTGGTGTTATCATGCTTTATTGCATGGGGCGGCAAACTTGGTTGGCCGGCTGCCATTGTTAGGCTGCCTAAGAAGAAAGGTTCTTAGGCTTGACAGGTGGTTGTGTTAACCAGCCTGGTGGCACTGTCCAAGTGATGATTTGGACGGCCAACGTTGGAGAAGGATGCTTTTTCCTTCGACCGTCGCTGACTGATCACGCTATCTACTCGTAGAGGAGGTCGTTGCGTGTGCTGTGTAAGCCCCTAAGGCTTTGACTGCTATTGGGACACTTGGATGACCAAGGTTTACTACGACTGCTAATGGGCCGCTTGGATGATCAGGGTTTAGATACGACCGTTAATGGGCCGCTCGGATACTGAGGTTCATATTAGACCGCTTGCGGGCCACCTGAATGATTAGGGTTTAAATACAACCGCTAATGAGCCGCTCGGATGATCGAGGTTCAAGCTCGACCGCTTATAGACCATCTGGATGACCAGGGTTCAATGAGAGGGTGAAGACCCTCCCGACTTAGGGGCACTCTAGGTCGGGTAACCTGCAAAGAGAAAACAATGCAAATGCATAAAGAAAGGATGCTAAGTAAACACTTATTTTTCGCGAATTCAAAACAAACAAGCCAGTGCAAACAATAATGTAAATGCGTACCTGCGTCTGCTACTGGAAGTATCGTTTGAGGTGGATGGCATTCCACATTCGTGGAAGCAATTTCCCATCCTGGCTTCGGAGTTTGTAGGCTCCGTTTCGCAGGACGGCGGAGACGATGAATGGCCCTTCCCAATTAGGGGAGAGCTTATTGCGGCCGGCTAGCTTGCCTGTGGCCTCGACGCCTCGTAGGACCAGGTCTCCTACATCGAATCGTCGTGTCTTAACTTTTTTATTATAGTATCGGGTGATCCGATGTTGGTGGGTCACTGTCCGTACTCTGGCAGCGTCGCGGGCTTCCTCTAACAAGTCTAAGTGCTCCCGATTTTTTGGGAGTTAGTCAGTGGGTCAAAGGACTCTACCCTGAGACTTGGAAGCCCGATTTTGACCGGGATTACTGCCTCAGTCCCGTAACAGAGGTTGAAGGGTGTCTCGCACGTTGGTTCCTTCGGGATTGTTCGATAAGACCAAAGAACGAAAGGGAGCTCGTCCGCCCAGGAGCCCCTTGCGTCCTCCAGCTTAGTTTTTAAACCGTGGAGCATCGTTCGGTTTGTCACCTCCACCTGTCCGTTTGCTTGTGCCACCAAAGTGTGGACCAGCTTGATGCCAAGACTGGTGCAATACTCGGTGAAGCGTTTTCCCGAGAATTGGGTCCTATTGTCGGTCACAACGACATCGGGGATGCCGAATCTATAGACGATACTCTGGCAGAGAAACTCTAGTGCATTATACTCTGTAATCTTAGCCAGTGGGAAGGCTTCAACCCACTTGGTGAAGTAGTCAATGCCCACGATGATAAATTTTCTTTGTCCCGTGGCAATGGAAAACGGGCTGAGAAGATCAAGCCCCCATTGCGCGAAGGGCCAAGGGGCTTGAAGGGCCTTCAGATTTGCGGATGGCTGGCGGTGAAGGCTGCTGTGAAGCTGGCAGCTTTCATATTTTTTCACAAACTCCAGTGCGTCTTTTTTCATCGAGGGCCAGTAATAGCCCTGGCGCATGACCTTGAAGGCCAATTTCTTTCCGCCAATGTACGACCCACAGATCCCAAGGTGGACCTCACTTAAAGCGTAGTCAGACTCTTCGGGAGTTAGGCAGCGGAGGTATGGAGTCAAGTAGCCACGGCGGTATAACTGTCCGTCAACCACAGTATACCAGTCGGCTGTCTTCTTGACCCGTTTGGCCTTCTCCACATCCTCTGGCAATGATCCGTCGTCCAGATAGTTTAGGAAAGGCGTCATCCAATTTTTCGCTTTGGAAATCTACATTGCCTCTCACTTCTCAATGTTGGGAGCGTCTACGATCTCTCGCATGTCCCTCGTATACTGTTCCGGATTTTCGGCTGCAGCGGCTTTGGCCAGTTGGTCTGCCTTCCAGTTTTCAATTCGGGGAACGTGAACCAGGGTCAGTTTGTCGAAACCCTAGGCAACCTACCTTGCCTTTGCCAAGTACTTGGCCAAGAGAGGGTTGCTTCCCTCAAAGCCTCCATTAACCTGGCTAACAATTACCTTGGAGTCGCTGTAAACTGCCAGTCTCTTGGCAGAACATTCCTTGGCTAACCACAATCCGGCTAGCAGGGTCTCATACTTGGCAACGTTGTTGGTTGCCGGGACATTGAGCCTGAGGGAGTATTTCACGTCAAACTCGTCGGGAGTCATAGTATTTCACTCCAGCGCCACTGCCTGTGTCCGTAGACGATCCATCCACGTGGAGTATCCATTCCGAGGTTCCGACAAGTAGTTCCACCCTTTCTTCGGGCTGTTCCTCGAGGACCGGACTTGTAGTCTCGACAATAAAATCAGCCAGCGCCTGTGCCTTTACAGCAGGCCTGGGTTGAAATTCGATGTCAAACTCGTCCAACTCGACAGCCCATTTTACCAATCATCCAGAAACGTCGGGTTTCTGGAGTATATTTTTCAGCCGTTGGTCCGTGAGGACCTTTATTCGGTGGACCTGAAAGTAGGGCCTTAACTTCCGCGGAGAGAATATTAACAACAAGGTCAATTTTTCTACGCGTGAGTAACGGGTCTCTGGGTCGGTCAACGTTTTACCCACGTAGTAGACCAGCCGCTGAGCGTCAGAGTCTTGGCGCACGATGACAGAACTGAGGGACTCTTCCGACACTGCCAAATAAACATATAATTCCTCTTCACCCTTGGATGACACCAACAACGGCGGGTTGGCCAAATACCGTTTCAGTTCATCGAAAGCGGTTTGGCATTCCGCTGTCCATTGAAACCCATTGGATTTTGTTCCTCTAAGGGCTTTGAAAAAGGGCTGGTACTTGTCACCGGACTTCGCAAGGAAGCGGGGCAGTGCTGCCAGCCGTCCAGTCAATCGTTGGACGTCCTTTACGTTCCGTGGCGGAGCCATGTCGGCGAGCGCCTTGATTTTCTCTAGGTTTGCCTCGATCCCACATTGGGAGACGATGAAACCTAGGAATTTACCGGAGGCTACTCTGAAGATACACTTTGCTGATTTCAGCTTCATGTGATACTTACGGAGCACCTCGAATGACTCTTCTAGGTCGCGGATGTGGTTACCGGTGACCCTGCTCTTGACGAGTATGTCGTCGACGTAGACCTCCATGTTGCGACCAATTTATTTTTCGAATATTTTGTTCACCAGCCGTTAGTAGGTTGCTCCAGCGTTTTTAAGTCCAAAAGGCATTACTTTATAGCAGTAGGTGCCCTGATCAGTCATAAACAAGGTGTGCTCCTCGTCCTCTGAACTCATCCGGATCTGGTTGTAACCCGAATAGGCATCCATGAAACTTAGCAGCTCATGTCCGGCTGTTGAGTCAACCAGCAGGTCGATCCTAGGTAAGGAAAAGCTATCCTTTAGACAGGCCTTGTTAACATCGGTAAAATCGACGCACATTCGCCATTTTTTGTTGCTTTTCTTGACTAATACGACATTGGAGAGTCAGTCTGGGTAATAGACTTCTTTGATGAAGTCTGCGTCCAGCAGCTTTTTGACTTCCTCTCGGATGGCGATCGACTTTTTAATTTAGTAGTTCCTCTGTTTCTACCTGACGGGCTTTCGACGGGAGTCAAGTCCCAATTTATGGACCATTATCTCTGCTGGGATTTCAGGCATGTCTGCTGGAGTCCATGCAAAAAGGTCAGCATTCGTTCGCAGGAACGTAACCAATTTATCACGTAGTGGTCCGGTGAGTGAGCCACCGATCTGTACACACTTATCCAACTCTTCCGGGTCTAGTGGGATTAGATCCATGACTTCACCGGACTGCGCTTGCCGAAGGGTTGTCTCATCCCGATGGTCGAGTTCTCCAACTATTCTAGTGCTACCGCTTGGGGCAATCTGTGACTTATAACATGTTCGTCCAGTAACTTAGTCACCCAGCACCTCCCCGACACCGTAGGGTGTGAGAAACTTCATTTTGAGGTGTGGAATCGAGGTAACCGCTCCAAACGCTGTCAAGCATGGTCTACCCAATATGGCGTTATACATTGAGGGTAGGTCGACCACCAGGAAGGTGAGCGTTCGACTTGATGTTTTCGGATACGTACCCAAGGTGACCTCCAATTGGATAGTCCCTTGAACGGGCACAGGCTCGTTGTTGAGGCCGTGTAATGGGCCTTCGACAGGTTTTAGTTGATTCTTTTTTAAGCCTAATTTGAAGAACGCATCCAAGTAAAGCAAATCTCTAGAACTTTCATTATCAATGAGCACTCACTTCAATTGGTAGATAACACTACCGTTCGAAATGAGTGCAGATACAACGAGGGGATCGGCATGGGGAGACATTACATGAGCTAAGTTATCATCAGTGAAGTTGATAGTGTTGTCCGCCGTGCGCTACTTCTTCCTCCCAGTCTGCTGTTCCTCGCCGCCAGATAGGTTTTTAGCAGGTCGGGTGGTGACCACGTTAACCATCCCTACTGTAACCCGATTTTGGGGAGGAGACTGCTCCTGCCCCTCTCCGTCAACTGCTCCAGAGCTCTGTCCGGAACCCCTGACAAATTTGATGAGGTGCCCTCTGCGAATCAGCCCCTCGATCTCCCTCTGCAGTGTCTTGCAATCCTCCATTGCATGCCCAGCAGAGCGGTGAAAGTCGTAGTACTTCGACTGGTTCCCAGAGTCCTTTTTTAGTAGTTTTGGCCACTTCAAGAACTTCTCTCCCCGGATTTGCATGAGGACGCTTGAGCGTGTGTCCGTCAGAGGTGTGAAGCTAGTGGGCCCGTAATCTTTGTGTTCCGGGGGCCCAGTCCGGCGCTGCTTCTGGTGGGAGCGATCTCCGCTGCTGTACTTCCTTTTTCCCTCTCCAAGGAATGATCGAGGCTGAACCGCCTGCTCTGGGTGTTTTGTCTCATTGGCCTCTTCTGCTGCAGCGTAGGCTCGGGTAATGGATTCCGCTTTCCGGAAGGTTTGGAGATTCTTGTGGGCTAGGTGCTTGAAGAAGTCCCCGTAAGTTAGCGCGGAGATGAAACTGTCTAGTTTCATCTCCTCCGTGATCCGAGGAATCCTTCTGGCCTCCACCACAAAACGATCCAGGAATCGTCGTGGATTCTCTCCCAGTTTCTGCTTGATGTGGGAGAGATGCCACGGCTGCTTCTCTTCCCGTCAGCTCGAGGCGTATTGAGCCAAGAAGAGATCTGTGAGCTCACGGAAGCTACTAATGGTGCCTGAAGGGAGGTGATGGAACCAGATTCGGGCATCTCCCTTTAGCGTGAGAGGGAAGTAGCGGCACATCGTCGAGTCTTCCAACCCTTGTAGACTCAGATGGGTGCGAAAGTGATCCAAGTGATCAACCGGATCACTACTCCCATCGTATGAGTCAAGGGACGACATCTTGAACTTGGTGGGCCGTGGATGGTTCAGGATCCCCGCTGTGAAAGGAGATCGGTCCAAGTCAATGGCGCGCTCTTCATCTTGGAACACACTGTTCCAGATTTTGTCCACTGGCGGATCTGCACGAGTGGCGTTTGCTGATCTTTTGGAGTTGAGGTAAGCCCTTAACTCCGTTTTGTCTCTGGAGAGCTCAGCAGCCGGCTGGCTGCTGCCTCAAACAGACCTGGTAGTCCTGGATGCTCGCTCCTGAACTGTGTTCCTGTCTCCTGCCTGAGAGTATCGGGGATTTCTTCTCTCCTGACTTTTTCGCGGAGTTGTGCTCCCGGAGCATTCTTCAGGCCTATTCTGGCCAGGAACACGGGAGGAGG
Source organism: Nepenthes mirabilis (assembly GCA_025585075.1). NCBI lineage: Eukaryota > Viridiplantae > Streptophyta > Magnoliopsida > Caryophyllales > Nepenthaceae > Nepenthes > Nepenthes mirabilis. The sequence goes on along the minus strand of JAODPA010066280.1, from coordinate 1,471 downwards.
CTGGAATCTAATTGCTCCGAGATCTCTCGGGCCTTTTGGCCAACTTCTTTTTCCTCTGGCCAACTTTTTTGGTGGCCAGAGCTGAGACGGCTGCCGAAGGGGCCACCTACAGTCGCTGCTCGTTCTGAGTGTAAAGTATTTTGAGTAGGCGATTGTTGGCTTGCATCTACTCCATCAGCTGCTAAAAGTAGGGTGCTGGCACTCCGCCCATTGTCTCATTGACCGTGGCACCAGCAGCATGGTCCTGGTCGGGATTGGTAGTGTCTCTAGCGGGATCGCTAGCTTGGGGTCTCGTGTTCACCATTGCGAATGCAGAATCAGACGGTGAAAAAGAGAGTGTTGTGCAAATTTGTGGATCTCTTTTGTAAGCGTTTTCCACAGACGGCGCCAATGATGCGTCCTTGGATCCGAACTTTGAACAGATTCAGGTTGATCCGCTTGTCCTGGTTCTAGCTTCGTTCACTGAGTTTGGATCCTACACACCACTAAAAAGAACAGAGGTCAGTGTGTCGGCGGGGAGTTATCCCACCGAAAATATTTTGATACTCAAGTTAGTAAATAGCCTTCAAAATATGAGAAGGTCACTGAAACTGAGAATTGAAAGAGAGAGAAAGATAGAGTAAGAGTGTGTGTATCTCCAGATGAAAGAGAGACAAAGCCATCTTCTTGAATCTGGATGGTGGGGAGGTAGTAAACGGCTGTCAGGAGCGCGTTGTATGCCTTGGGTTTTTCGAGTGATAGCAGAGAGTAGGGAGTTGAAAGTACGTCTCTGTTGTCATTGTGGGCGTTGTGTGAGTAAAAGATTGCGTGAGTAAAAGTTAGCGTGAGTAGCAGATAGCCTGGGCAAAAGTTCGTGTGCCTGGAATGAGTATTCTATGGCTTATTTATGGTTGACAGGGTGATCTCCCTCCTTTGGAAGGAGTGATCCACTACGTGATTTTTGGTTGGCTTGCCTTTCAGTGCTAATACCAGTTGCCAGATGGACCAAGATAGTTTCCTTCCACGGCGGTCAGCAGCTTTCCAAATTGCTTACATTCCTTCTGTATTTTTTACCGTTGGAGTATCCTAATTGGCAGGAGATTGGGAAAATTTGGCACCTTTCTTACGGGAAGGGCACCGATTTTGTCAATGTCCATTTTGGGAGCCAATTGGGATTGTGGAAAATACTGGGAGAGCCGTTGCTGGCCGTCTGATGAATTGTGGACTTAACTGGGCCAGGCCCGTAAAAAACCTTTTATTTTTGGCCTATTGTTACAGTGATTCCGGTCAACGTGCACGCGAGTTAGCCGCCTGCTGGAGTCTAAACGGTCAACAATGGCGTTGACCGTCTTGGGCCTTTCAGGCTTTGGGCCTTCGTGCCCTGTTGGGCCGTTTTTAAGTTGACCGTCTGATATGCCGTTTTGGGCCTCCATTGACCATGGGTCAGCCCATATTCCGGTGTACCTATTAAAGTTAATAATTATAATATTTT
>JAODPA010066279.1:0-10967 GCA_025585075.1 Nepenthes mirabilis | reverse complement strand
TATTGAGCTGACGAGACCAACTGCCACCCCAAACCGCTGTGGTTCAATAATCTATTGTATGTATCCCTGGCCCGGTTGTGACTACCCAAAATTACTTTGATGCGATTTCTGATATTGCTTCAATCGTCTCGAGGTTGGACTCATCCACCCTATTTCGGGTTCCGTTGAATCTGGTGGTTCCCCTCCCAATGATTTATTTGGCGAATTTATAACAGCATAGAATCTAAAACATAGTAAATCCTAATCATTAAATTAATATAATTAAGTTTAGGGTATGTAAAGCATCAGTTTTTACGATGTGGCAAAAATGAGTAGTGAGGTTTCGAGTTTTCAAAATATGATAATTGGGAGGTATGATGTAATTTTATCGAGGACGGCCAACAACATTAAGGGCCAAGGACAAAAGAAATAATACTTGAAGACCTGTGCAAAAATGGCTAGACAAAAAGTCGGTAACCAACAGAAAATTGGAGGAAAAATTCGGTCAACACGCGTTGACAGACTGTTATGTAAAGAGACTGGTCAACACATTAACCGATTAATTAGACAAGTTGCTCGGTATGCTTATAGATAGAAAATGACCGGAACGCATCTTGAGGCAAAATGCCTGGTCGCCAAAGATATTCGGTCAACTCATTGACTTGATAAAATGGCATAATGGCCGGAATAGATATAATGGCCGGTTTGCACTAGAAAACGGAATGGAATAAAATTGCTGGTATGATATATTTTGCAGGTATAGCCTTTGACAAAAATTACTGGTATGCTTGGAAAAGGGAAGACCAATATGAAGAAGCAATCGATATGCTTAAGAAAGAAATAACTGGCATAAATGCCTAGTCAACACATTGACCGGCTAAATACACAAATAACCCGAAAGAGCAAAAGTATCCTGTTGCCAAAATTCTGGTCAGCATATTGATCGAAAATTGTGTCATTTTTCCTGGTATGGCAAAATGGTCGATTTGTGCATTTAACCAGTATAAATGGATAACAATTGGCCTGTTAGGAATAAGGAAAATAACCGGTATGCTTGTGGAAAAAATTATCGATATAAATTTTGAGGAGAAAATGGCCAGTATAATACAATTTGCCCGGTATGTGTGATTTGCCCAGAATGGCCAAAGTGTTCGGGATGGCCAAAATGCCCGGGATAGGTATTTTGGGTGGAATGAGTACTTTAGGCAGATTGGTTCATTAGACAGTTTAATGCAAAATGTCAGAATGGCATATTTTGGAGAATTTTGCCAGAATGAAGCAAAATATTGGTATGAGTTTTTAACCGGTATGCATGTAAGGAAAATGCCGATATACACTCTGAGGAAAAATGTCCAGTTACCAAAATATCAGGTCAACACCCTCTTGACCGGCAAACCGTGAGGAAGGATCAGGTGAGTGCCTTGTTGACCGGATAGGTAGGGTATGGGAGAAAATGATTCAGTCAACAAAAGGTTGACTGACTATGAGAGGCTAAGTCCTGTTGAGAAATAATCCGGCCAAACAAGAATGGAGAATGGATTTCTGCTGGAGATCATTTCCGGATATGATTAAGTGAAATTCGGAGATATTTTTCAGAAGGGATTCCCAGAGAGAATGACAGGAGTAGATTTAGGAGATAATCGGAGTAGATTGAAAAAAGAGGATTGGCATATTAGCTAATGTTGGAGTGGATAGAATGATAAATCAAGATAAACAAAGTAGAAATTATCAGAAAAGATGGATAATAAGGCTTTCAAAGAACATTGATGAGATTTTCGGAGTAAATTGTCAATAAGACAATTGAAGAAGAAAGATGACAAAATGAAATATTGACCAGTCAAAAAAGTTGATCGAAGTTGACTAAAGGCAAGGAATGAATCATTGATCGGTTTTGGCTAAAGGTCGGAATGGCCAGTTATGAGTAGATAAATTACTTCTACCTACTCTCACCTGCTCGAATTCTCTGAAATTCTCTGAAAAAAGGGGATATGAATAAAATATTAGTAGTAAGTGACCTACCCTACCTATTCTCGCCTACCCCCATTGATTATAAATTCTAGATGCGAGGGGGTTTGGGAGCAAGTTTTAGAAGCAACAGAGTCAGAGACGAAAGAAAAGAAGGAAAGGATTCCAGGCCAGACTTGGATAAGGGAGTTCGCAAATCAAGCAAGTGTACCCTATGATTTTACGCTTTTGTGTTTTCATGTTCTATTGGATAAATTTCTATGAAAATTATGTTATGTTAATTGCTTTCTGTATATTTGAGTTTGGTTAGCAAATATCGAACACTTATTCATTTGCATCATTGACGACATTTATGAACGTAAGCATGTTCTCTTAAGAACTTCGGATTTTGGCATGTTTAAAGAAATCCGGCATTTGCATATATAAAGAAGTCTGGTATTTGCATATTTTAAGAAGTCTGGTTATTTGTTTATTGCATAAAGTCCGGTTATAGGCGTCATTAAAGAACTTCGGTTATTTGCCTTTTTTAAAGAACTCCGGTCATGTTTGAATTTCCTCCTCGCATTTGAATCCAGTATTTCAGTAAATGGCAAAGTTTAAATTACAGTATGTAAATAAAGTTAACCTGCCTGTTTATTTGGAATGTTTGGATAGTATTAGCCCGTTTATTTGAAAATGTTTATCTATTGGAAGTTAAGTTGAAAACTATATGACCATGGAAAATGTAAGGACTAAATCTTTTGAGGCAAAAAAGGGTAATCGTAATCCGATCATCGACTGTTGACCAGAAAACTTAGAAGGAGACTTATCCAGTCAACAGGAATTGACCGTAAGGAAGAAAAGAAGGAAGTAATCTGGTCAACGCCAGGTTGACCGGAAAATGTTGAAGGTAACATAATCCGATCAACGTCCGTTGACCGAATTGTGTAATCAAGAGCAACGAAATCTGGTCAATGCCTGTTGACCGGAAGCTCGAAAATTTGGTCAACGATAGTTGACCGAAAATAAAGGATGGACATTTAAAAGTGAATCAAGATAAGACAAAAGTCAAAAGTGCTGAGATAATAGAAAGCCCTAAAAGAAGGTATAACCGGTCAGCGCCAGTTGATTGAGACAATAAGAAAGCCCCTACGAAAAGTAAAGTTAGAATAACCATGCCTGCAACGCTAGCTAAATAGTAAGGAAACCCTTACAAAAAGTAAAGTCAGAATAATCATGCCTACAACACCAGTAACTGAAACAGTAAGAAACCCCTTTCAAAAAGTAAAGTCAGAATAGCCAGGCCTGCAATGCCAGTAAGGAATCCCTTACGAAAAGTAAAGTCAGAATGACCATGCTTGAGTAGGTAACCTACTCCTAACTACCCTGATAGAAAAGAAGCACAAGAAGTTGTTCTGCCCTATGTACTACCACTGACCCCAACGCCTATAAGTAATGGCCCTCCCCATGAGTTAGGATAGGGAGTCAAACAAACGACCAGGTGAAGGCATTAAGAACTTCGAGCCAGAACCAAGTGAAAGGTTTGAGAAGGATTAGTGATGAAATGGTGTATTACTTTTGATGATTTGAGAAGGATTTGTAAAACAGTTTTGCTATAAAAGAATTTATGGATGTTAGCATATTTTCGTAAATTTAATATGGATGAATGAAGTCGATATTTCTAGTAGCATCTCATGTCATGTCAAGTCCTTTTTGCAGTCGACCAACCTGAGTGTTGGCCAGGTGTGAGACTTAGCACTATGATGGCCAGCTCAAGGAGTTTGGCCTCAAGCGATCCTGTGTACGAGTGGTATATATGAAAGAAAAGAAAAATTTTTATGTTCCACCTAATTAATATTTATATTGTATATGACGAAAAGGTTAGGCTTGACGACGGCCGTATGTGGTGAAATATGGCCGGTCCGTCACAGTTGGTATCAGAGAGAACTGAGATGCTTTAGGTATGATCTAAATCAATACAGAAACTTAAGGCAAGATAAACTGAGGGTAAAAAGAAATTTGCACTACTTATGCTGCGGACTGAGTACTATGTGTTAGCCGCCTTTGGCTAGTATTCTGACTAAAACGGTCTTTTCAGGAATCAAAGTCATTACTGAAGACATGTCTAATAGAGGAAGGCGAGCTGTCCGGACTAGCAACCCTCCGGATTCCGAGACGAGGTACTTGAACCTGCTAGACAGGATGACAGACGTCATAGAAGCTTTGGCTCTGCCAACTCCTGTGACCGCCCCAATTCCTGTCCATCAGGAGAGATCAGTCTATGACCGCTTTACCAACAAGCGGGTCTCTAAATTCTTTGAAATACCCGACCCATTGAAGGCGGACACCTGGATCCAACGACTAAAGAAGGTGTTCACGGTGATCAAGTGTCCTACTGGAGATAAGGTTATATTCGCTACCCATAAGTTAGCGGGTGAGACCCACCACTGGTGGAAATTACAGAAGAGAGTTTTCGAGGTGCCAGAAGGAGATATTAGTTGGGAAATATTTGAAGCATCATTCTTGAAAAAATACTTCCCCGCTAATCTTCGCGGAGAGAAAGAAGATGAGTTCCTCCGCTTAAGGTAAGGCGCTCGCATGGTGGCCGAATATGATGCAAAATTTACAGAACTATCCCGCTATACTCCTTATATGGTGGAGGACCAGGAAAGAAAGACGAGAAGATTCTTTCAAGGGTTAAGAGACGATATTAGAAGACATCTCTCAACTTTAAAGTTGGCCACGTATGGAGAAGTGTTAGAGAGGGCCATTATTTACGAAAAAGAACTGGCAAGAGGAGAATCTTTCAAACAGAGGGCTCTTAATCAGGCTTCGAGGACCGGCGCTAGTGGAGGACCTTCTAAGAAGGCAAAACCGTCGAGGTTCAGTGGAGCGCAGGACCAATATGTACGGACTTCCTGAGCGTCTAGCAGCACATGTGATCATTGCGGGAGGGTGCATGAAGGGAAGCCATACTATAAAAAGTTGGGAGCCTGCTATAATTGTGGCCAGGGTGGACATATGATTAAGGACTGCCTACTTGCCAAACCATTTCCAGAACTTAGGTCCCCCATTCTAGCTAAAGTGTTTACCGTTTCTGCAAAGGAGGCTGAAACCTCTACCAAGGTAGTAGAAGGTACACTTTCTATCTATGAAAATTCTAGTCGTGTGCTCTTTGATTCAGGATCCACCCACTCATTTGTCTCCTATGAATTTGTGAAATGTTTTACGACCCTTTCCCAAGTTCTTGGCTATCCCTTGATGGTCACCTCGCCCACAGGGTCATTTATAATTTTAAATATTGTGTATCCAGAGAGTCCGGTTAAATCGAATAGATTCGTGATACCTGTTAATCTAGTTTTGCTAGAAATGAAGGATTTTGATACAATCCTGGGAATGGATTGGTTAACAAAGCATCAAGCCAAAATTAATTGCTTCTAAAAAAGAGTTGAATTCGCCATCCCTAGAAACAAGCCCTTCTACATTCAGGGAGTTCGGTGTAAGGAAGCATCTTGCTTCATTTCGGCCCACCATGCCTGGCATTTGATTGACAGTGGGTGCCAAGCTTACCTAACCTTCGCTAGTGTGGTTGAGGGCGAAGGAATTCCAATCAAAGAGATTCCTGTGGTATGTGAGTTCGAAGATCTATTTTCTGATGAATTGCCTGGGCTGCCACCCAGTCGGAAAATAGAATTAGTGCCTGGGGCAGCGCCAATATCTAAAGCACCATATAGGATGGCGTCGGCTGAACTTAAGGAGTTAAAACAGTAATTGCAGGAGCTGTTAGATAAAGGTTTCATCCGGCCGAGTGTGTCTCCATGGGATGCGCCGGTCCTATTTGTAAGAAAGAATGATGAAACTTTAAGGTTATGCGTGGATTATCGGGAACTAAACAAAATTACCACTAAGAATAAATATCCTCTGCTGAGGATAGACGACCTCCTTGACCAGTTACAAGGAGCTCATGTATTCTCAAAGATCGACCTTAGATCCGGCTACCACCAACTTCGGATCAGAAGGGATGATGTATCAAAGACCGCTTTCCGAACTAGATATGGGCACTATGAATTTGTAGTAATGCCATTTGGGTTAACTAACACTGCAGCCGTATTTATGGATTTGATGAACCGAGTTTTCCAACCCCATTTAGATAAGTTTGTGATAGTCTTTATTGATGACATCCTTGTACATTCGAAGAGTCATGAGGAACATGAGGAACATTTGTGGATTACTCTTCTGATCCTCAGAGAGCACCAACTATTCGCCAAATTAAATAAGTGTGAATTCTGGTTAGAGGAAGTGGGATTCCTTGGACACGTCATTTTCAAAGAGGGAATTGTCGTCGACCCTAAGAAGGTGGAGGCAGTGGCGAAATGGAACCGGCCAACCTCTGTAACTGAGGTACGGAGCTTCTTAGGCATGGCTGGATATTACAGACAGTTTGTGAAAAACTACTCCCAAATCGCCTTACCTCTCACGCAACTAACAAAGAAAGAGGCTAAGTTTGTGTGGACCAGTGATTGTGAAGGGAGCTTTCAGGTACTAAATGACCGGCTAACTTCAGCACCGATCCTGACCATTCCGGACGAATCGATAGGGTTGGTTGTCTATTGTGATGCCTCAAAGATTGGGTTGGACTGTGTCTTAATGCAGCATGGAAGGATAGTTGCCTATGGGTTGCGACAGTTGAAGGATCATGAAAGGAATTATCAAACTCACGATCTAGAATTGACTGCAATAGTATTTGCACTAAAAATCTGGAAATATTACCTGTATGGTGAGAGATTCTTGGTCTATTCTGATCACAAAAGCTTAAAGTATTTATTCTCTCAAAAGGAACTGAACATACGATAGCGGAGGTGCATTGAGTCTCTAAAAGATTATGATTATGAAATCCAGTATGAGCCAGGTAAGGCCAATGTGGTCGCCGACGCTCTGAGTCGACGACCAAGTATCTGAGCAAGGATGCAGGTCAAACAAATGGAAATACTGGACTGCTTAATGTACTATGACGTCCAACGTTATGTTAAGGAAAAGCGGATGATTCTAGCTTATCTTTAAGTCTAGCCAGTGGTGATAGACGAGGTCAAAGGAGGGCAGGCGAATGATCCCTTCCTTTTGAATATCATGAGTGATCTGAACCAAGATTCCCAAAGTGATTTTCATGTGCAGCCAGATGGAGCATTAAGGTTTAGGGATCGATTATGTGTGCCGGATGACAAGGAATTAAAAGAAAATTTTTAAGGAAACCCATAGATCACGGTACACAATCCACCCATGAGTCAATAAGATGTACCAGGACTTAAAAAAAATATTCTGGTGGAGGAACATGAAGAGGGATATCGCAGCTTACGTAGAAAAATGTCTGGTGTGCCAACAAGTGAAGGCGGAGAGGAGGAAGCCATCTGGGTTATTGCAACCAATGCCGCTTCTTGGCTCGAAATGGGAAGATATTGTCATGGACTTCGTGACCGGCCTACCAAGGACGCCAAGAAAACACGATGCTGTTTGGGTTATAGTTGATCGGCTGATAAAGTCAGCCCACTTCCTAACAATCTGGACAACTTACTCCCGTGATAAGCTAGCCCAACTATATGTAAACGAGGTCGTCAGGCTTCATGGGGTGCTGTCTCTATCGTATCAGATAGAGACCCTCGTTTTGTTTCGAGGTTCTAGAAGAGCTTACATAAGAAAATGGGGACGGAGTTGAAATTTAGCACTGCTTATCACCCGCAAACCGACGGCCAGTCAGAACGGACAATTCAGATCCTTGAGGACATGCTAAGGGCCTCAGTCTTAGAGATGAAAGGGACTTGGGATAATTTTCTAGCCTTGGCAGAATTCGCATATAACAACAGTTATCAGGCCAGCATAGGTATGGCTCCTTTTGAGGCCTTGTATGGGAGAAAATGTAGATCACCGATTCACTGGGAGAAGCCTAGAGATAGAAAAATTTTGGGTCCAGAAATTATTAAGGAAACGACGGAGAAAATAAGATTAATACATGAGAATTTAAGGGTTGCCCGGAGCAGGTCAAAGAGCTATGCAGATCGGAGGAGATCTGCATTGAAGTTTGACGAAGGTGACCTTGTGTTCCTAAAAGTATTGCCATCTAAAGGGACGACCAGATTCGGGGTAAAAGGAAAACTGAAGCCACAGTTTATTGGCCCCTTTGAGGTTTTAGAAAGGATCGGAGAGGTGGCCTACCGACTAGCACTACCACCAAGCTTGGCAGAAGTACATGACGTATTTCATGTATTAATGCATAGGAAATATGTCCACGATCCTACTTATGTAATTGAGTTTGAGCCATTCGCAATTGACAAGGACTTATCCTACGTTGAGGAGCCAATGCAGATTTTGGATCGAAGGGAACAAATGCTACATACCAAGTCAATCCCCTTAATAAAGGTACTCTGAAAAAACCACTCACCTGAAGAAGCAACTTGTGAACGAGAGGAAGAGATTCGGAACAAGTATCCCCACTTGTTTTCTTGAGGTAAGTAACTGCATTTAAAATTTCAAGGACGAAATTTCTATAAGAGGGGGAGAATTGTAAGGACCAAATCTTTTGAGGCAAAAAGGGGTAATCGTAATCCGGTCATCGACTGTTAACCGGAGAACTTAGAAGGAGACTTATCTGGTCAACAGGAATTGACCGGAAGGAAGAAAAGAGGAAAGTAATCCAGTCAACGCCAGGTTGACCGAAAAATGTTGAAGGTAACATAATTCTGTCAACGTCCGTTGACCGGATTATGTAATCAATAGTAACAAAATCCGGTCAACGCCTATTGATCGAAAGCGTAAAAATTCGATCAACGATAGTTGACCAGAAATCAAGGATGGACATTTAAAAGCGAATCAAAGTAAGACAAAAGTCGAAAGTGTTGAGACAATAGAAAGCCCTAAAAGAAGGCATAACCGGTCAACACCAGTTGACTGAGACAATAATAAAGCCCCTATGAAAAGTAAAGTCAGAATAACTATGCCTGCAACGCCAACTAAACAGTAAGGAAACCCTTACAAAAAGTAAAGTTAGAATAATCATGCTTGCAATGCCAGTAACCGAAACAGTAAGGAAGCCCTTATGAAAAGTAAAGTCAGAATAGGCAGGCCTGCAACGTCAGTAAGGAACCCCTTACGAAAAGTAAAGTCAAAATGACCATGCCTGAGTATTTAACCTACTCCCAACTACCCTGATAGAAAAGAAGCACAAGAATTTGACCTGCCCTACGTACTACCACCGACCCCAACGCCTATAAGTAATGGCCCTCCCCATGAGTTAGGATAGGGAGCCAAGCAAACGATAAGGTGAAAGCGTTAAGAACTTCGAGCCAGAACCAAGTGAAAGGTTCATAGACCCACTCCAGGCAAGAGTACTCACTGTTTTAAAGTCATGTTTTTAATGCATGTATATTATGCCTGTTTATCTAACTAATGATGTTCAGTTATTTCATGATGTTCGAACGCATGAAGTTTGATTATTGCATGATTTAGATGATGACTAGCTATTCGCCTATGAAAAAGTACTGGTTATTTCATGATGTTTGGACGTTTTACTTAAATGCATGAAGTCTGGCCATGTTTTAAGATGTTCGGTTATTGCATATGCAATAAGACCTCCGGCTCTTAAGGAAAAAGACCTCCGGCTTTTGATAAAAAAGAACTTCGGCTTTTAATAAAAAGAACTTTGGCTCCGGCTTTTGAACTCCGGCTTTTGTTGAAAACAACTCCGAATTTGATAAAAAGAACTTTAACTTTTGTTGAAAAAGAACTCTAGCTTTTGAACATCGGCTTTTGTTGAAAAAGAACTCCGACTTTTGAGCTCCGGCTTTTGTTGAAAAAGAACTCCGGCTTTTAAGAAAAAGAACTCCTGCTTTTAAGAAAAAAAAAGAACTTCGGCTTTTGAGAAAAAGAACTCCGGCTTTTAAGAATAAGACCTCCAGCTTTTAAGGAGAAAGACTTCTGGCTTTTAAGAAAAAGAATTTCGGCTTTTAAGAAAAAAGAACTTCGGCTTTTAAAAAAAAAGGAACTCCGGCTTTTAAAAAAAAAGGAACTCCGGCTTTTGAGAAAAAGAATTCCGATTTTTAAGAATAAGACCTTCGACTTTTAAGAAAAATAATTTCGGCTTTTAAGAAAAAGAACTTCGATTTTTAAGAAAAAAGAATTCCGGCTTTTAAGAATAAGACCTCCAGCTTTTAAGGAAAAAGACCTCCAACTTTTAAGAAAGGAAACTTCGGCTTTTAGGAAAAAGAATTTCGACTTTTAAGAATAAGACCTCCAACTTTTAAGAAAAAGAATTTCGACTTTTAAGAAAAAGAATTCCGACTTTTAAGAATAAGACCTTTGGCTTTTAAGGAAAAAGACTTCCAGCTTTTAAGAAAAAGAACTCCAACTTTAAGATAATTAAAGGAAAGGCAGTATGGACTTCAATTGTTTGAAGTTAAGAACAAAAGTTATAAGAATAAAGAAAAATGCAGGTAATCCGGACAGCAAGTGGAACTCTACGATGTGACGGACCGAGTTATTTTCCTTAAATAACCCTCCGTCAATAACAAATCATTAATGCCCATAATTAGATTTATGCATTTCTACAGAAAATTCGGCAGAGTTTCCTCTGCAACTGGACGAAAACCAAAAATACAACCTGTTTAAATTCACCTGCAACAAGCACACATCTAATCAAAAGGCTTACACACAGCCTACAACACACCACACAGGATCTCAAATCATCGCCATAACATCCATGGCTCCAATACAGTACTCCTATCTACTATACTGGATCTAGAGAGATGCCATCTAATGAAACAAAACTCAAAATATTTATACAGACACGGAAGCATAACTAAATCATCAATATCTGCGGAAGCATACAAAATCATAAAACAACAATAAGCCACGTCCATCCAGTGGCTGTCCACAATCCGATCCAACTCTGAGTCCAATTCTTCTGATAACCCACCGTCCAGCCAGACTCATCAAGCAAGCCTCTCCTTGCTCAGACTACCTGCGCCAGCTAAGTGTTCTCATCTGAAAGGAAAAAC
>JAODPA010066278.1:0-10968 GCA_025585075.1 Nepenthes mirabilis | reverse complement strand
AATAACTCATATTAATGGAGACGCTAGTAATGAGCAGGCCCACGAAAGAGGAAACGACTCAAATCCATAACGGCCCAATTCTATTTAGATGGTCAACGCTTTCGTTGATTAGATGAAGAGTAAGTGGGTTGACGAAGACCCAAGAATAGGACGGTCCACTAAAATCTAGAACAGTCAACGCTTCCATTGACCAAAGAGATGACTAGTAAACCGATTGGGGCCTAGGACGCGCGCGCCCAAGCAATAATTAGTCCACGTATTCATCTTAGAGTCACAACGGTCATCTACCCTAATTTTTTGCCTATCAAAGAAGGCAAGTTTCACTGTAACGGTCATATCTAGAATCAGTGCACATTTTCGGAAGAAGGCATCAGAATCTTTGCGTCATCTGTTGGAAACTCTAACAGTTACAAAATATAGAAGGAAGGAGATTAATTTATTGGACCGTTACAACCAAAAAAATACTCACGCCAGTACCAAGGAAGGCAACAATCCTTAGTAGAGTACGAGCATCTAGCCATTTAGTGTAAAGAAGGTAGCCCAAGGCCAGGGTTTTCAAAAGCAATGAAAGCTCCCTTCAAATGCACACTCTCAAAGACGCACTAAAACGCCCGCAAAAAGCCTTCAAGCAATCTCAAACTCTCAAAAGTTCTTAATCTCTCTCGAGCACTCTAGCGCTCTCTCTCTCAACTTTCATTTCCCAGCAAACATTAGGCCGAGAAGTTATACTCCTCACGAGCAACCGCATAAGTCACTCATTCCACAAGTGCGTCCCCGCCTACACAAAGCACTCATCAACATTCATACTACATATGCTACATTCACCTTCTCATTTCGGAAGGCTAATTACTGACTTGAGTGTTGGAATATTTTCGATAGAACCAAATTCTGTCGTCACTTTACCTTTTATTTGAAATTATAGTGTGGAGGATCTAAAGCTAGACGAATGGAGACCGAAATTTGACGGATGGTCGACCCTAATTTATTCAAGTTTGGATCTAGGACTCATCATTGGTACTGTCTGTGGGAAGCTAACAATAAACTAACCACTTTTACCTCTACAAACAATTTCCTTTATAGAGTCAATACCATCAGGCAGAAAGGTGAACACCAGAGCCCAAGCTAGCATTCTCGCGAGAAATGCTACTTCTCTTGAGCAGCACCACTCTAATAGTAACCTACTCGGAGGGGCACCCTCGCCATTCTTCCAAATTTTGGTAGAGTAGATGAGCAATATTAACAAAATGCTCATGATACTCTACACTCGCTAGAGCAAGAAGAAGCAGGGGGCTTCGCCCTCCACAACTCCCGCCCAAGCCTTCAGGAGAGGAGGCCAAAAGAAAAAGAAACCGGCTAAGAAAGCTGCGAGGTTGGCCAACTTTCACGCTTTGGAGGTCTCCAACGCTCAAAGCAATCTTAGGCTTGAAGGACACTTAGGCCATAAGACTCCGGATGAGAGTCCAAAAAGAAGGAACCCCCGATATACTAGGGATAAGCCAAGGTCTCAGGCTTAGGAGGGAGCCTCTCAGAACGAACGATCCATCAGTGTCAGTAGCTGGCCAGTTACACGCCACACTGTCAAAAGAATGGAGTTGAGGACTTATCTCAACTCCAAGAGATCTGGAAAAGCCTCTCAAGTAGAGGCAAAAGTTGAAAAGATTTAGAACCGCGTGTTCAAGGATGATGACAAACACGCCACAGATCTGAAGAGACCCCCTTTCGCTGCTGAGATCTTGAACTGCCCATTACCGGCTAAGTTCAAGATGCCGACACTGGATTCTTACGCTGGGAGCGCTTATCCCATGTATCACTTCCGCACCCATCTAAGTCTCCAGGGCTTAGAGGATTCGGCAATGTACCGATACTTCCTGCTCACCTTGAAGGAAGATGCTCGAATCTAATTTCACCGAATCCCATCAAACTCGATCCAGAACTTTCGGGAGCTTACTGACTTTTTCCTGGCCTAATATGCTTCTAGCCATCAGGAAAAGAAGTAGGCTTGGCATCTCTCCCACATCAAGTAGAGATAGAGAGAGAATCCAAGGAAGTTTTTAGAGCACTTCATAGCAGAGGCCAGAAGGATTCCAAAACTCATAGAAAGGCAATTTGATCTCAACTTTGATGCATGGAGACTTCTTCAAACACTCCCCTTCTGGAAAGCGGAGTCTATCACTAAAGCTTACGCAGCCTTCGAAGAGGCTAACGAGGCGAAGTGTCCCGAAAGAACCGGCCAGTTTTGATCTTTCCTGGCCGATGGAAAGAGGAAGAACGGTGGTAACAACAATCCTCATTGGAAGCAGCATAGGACCGAAGCAGTGGACCACAATGAGTATAAGCCGATCAACCCGAGTCCTCTCAACGACACACGGGCCAACGCCCTTATACAGATCCGTGGTGAAAAATTTCTCAAATGGCCAAAATCACTAAATAATGCGAAGGGAGAAAATTTAGCTAACTATTGTGATTTTCATCGATCTCTAGGGCACACCACGGAGGATTGCAAGACGTCCAGCGAGAGATTTAGGAGCTCATCCAAAGAGGTCATCTCACCATGTTCGTCAAGAACCTTGGGTAGAGTTCTAGCGCTTTAGGCAGGGAAGGATCAGATCCATCTCAGCGACGAAATCAGATTGTGGCTGGCGTGATCAACATGATCACGACCCAACTAGCCAAGACCCAAGCGGATCATAAGGAATGGCAAGTCGGGCAAAAGAAGCAAAAGACAGAAGCAAATGTCATTAGCTTTAGTGATAGTAACAAGAATCATGTGACTTCCCCAAACGCCGATTCCCTTATTGTATTAACACTCATTTCGAATGGTATCGTAGATTACCAATTGAAACAAGTTTTTATTGATAATGAAAACTCAAACAATTTGATATATCTCGATACTTTCTTTAAATTTGAATTTAAAAAGAACCAATTAAAACTTACCGAGGGGCTATTATACGGCCTAGACAATGAGCCTGTGATCGTCTAATAAACGATACAGTTGGAGGTCACCCTAGGCATGTACTCTAGAACGACGAGTCATACGCTCACCTTTTTGGTCGTCGACCTACCCTCCGTATACAACACTATCCTAAGCAGGCCGTACCTAACAGCGTTCGGAACCGTCACTGCGATACCGTATTTAAAAATAAAGTTTCCAACATTATATAGTATCGGCAAAGTGTTGGGTGACAAAGTGATTGGACGGACATGTTACATGTCCCAAATTGTGCCAAGCAGTAGCGCACAGCCTACAGGAGAGCTGGACCACCGAGACGAGACAACATTGTAGCAGGCATAATCCAGTGAGGCAATCAACCTAGTGCCACTAAATCCAAAGAACTTGAAGAGGTGCGTGCAAATTAGGGGCTCACTCGCTGGACCACTGTGCAACGAGTTGATAACGTTTTTGAGACAGAACGCTGATGACTTCGCATGGACACTCGTTGACATGCTTAGGATCCCGGTTGAAGTAATGGTCCACAAGTTGGGCATTGATTCCAACCGAAGCCCATCAGGTAAAAGCGAAGGAACTATTCAATAGAGAATCTTGTCGCCATTCGGGAAGAATTAAAGAAGTTTTTGGACGTCGGTTTCATCAGAGAATTTCAGTACCCGAATTGATTTTCTAATGTCGTCTTGGTAAAGAAAAGTAATGGAAAATAGCGAATGTGCGTCGACTTTACCAACGTTAACAAAGCCTGCCCAAAAGACAGCTTCCTTTAACCCAGAATCGACTTGTTGGTGGACTCGACTCTGGACAAGAGCTACTGAGCTTCATAGACGTATACTTGGGCTATAACTAGATCCGGATAATCCTTGATGATGAGGAGCACACCTCATTCATAACCGACCAAAGCACCTGTTGTTATAGGGTTACGCCTTTCGGTCTGAAAAATGCAGGTGCCACCTATCAAAGTCTCGCGAATAGGTTGTTTGAGAAGTAGATCGACCGCAATATGGAGGTATATGTTGATGACATGCTCGCCAAGAGTAAGACCATCAGCGACCACATTTGCGATCTGGCCGAGTCCTTCGAGGTACTCCGCGCCCACAAGATGAAGTTAAATCATTCAAAGTGCGTATTCGGAGTATCTTTAGGGAGGTTCTCGGGTTTCATTGTCTCTCAACGAGGGATCGAAGTAAACCTAGAGAAGATCAAAACCTTCACAGACATGTCCCCGCAACGGAGTGTCAAGGAAGTCTAGAGGCAAACCGAACGACTGGCAACCTTGTCTCGCTTCTTTGTAAAGTCGAGGGACAAGTATCAACTTTTCTTTAAAACTCCGAGGGGGACTAAAGTAAATGGCTTCCAGTGGATTGCAGAATATTAAGTAGCCTTCGATAACTTGAAACAGTACTTGGCTAGTCCGCCGTAGCTGACGTCACCCAGGGACGAAGAAGAGCTATACCTCTACTTGGCGGTCTTAGAAATGGCTCTTAGCTCTATTCTTATTTGCCAAACTCCGACTCTCAGCGGCCGGTCTACTATACGAGCAAGATGTTGACTGATGCAAAGATGCGCTATTCGCGCGCTGAGAAGCTAGCTTTGGCACTTGTCTTCTCAACTCGCAAATTGAGATCGTACTTTTAGACTCATCGCGTGGTAATCTTAACCGACTAGCCACTGAATGGTATTATCCAGAAACTCGACGTTTTTGGACGGCTGGTTTAGTGGGTCATCGAGTTAAGAGAGTTCGACATCGAATTTTGACTCATGCCAGCCATCAAGGGGCAAGCCCTAACAGATTTTATCGTCAAAATCACGGCCCCACTTATTGATGAGCGCCCCACTGAGGACACGGGACACCACCCAGAAGAGCCGGAATGGGTTCTCAACGTGGGTGGTTCGTCTACAAATTTAGGCAGCAGCGCTAGAGTGGTCCTAAGGACACTAGACGGATTTGAAATGAAATACTCCCTTAAACTCGACTTTTCAGCCACTAATAACGTTATCAAGTATGAAATCCTATTGGTCTGATAACAGCTAACAAAAGAGTGCTCTACCAGGCGGCTAACCGTCTACAACGACTTTGAGCTAGTTGCTAACCAAATCAACGGGAGTTTCAAGGTGTACAATCTTCTATTGGCCAAATACCTGGTCAAAGCGAAGGATGCCATACGGAGATTTGACATGTTGAACCCGATCCATGTCTCCAAAACTGAGAACCGGAAGGCAGACCAACTTACCAGAGCAGCGACGACTAACGATTCAGAGCAGTACTCGAGGGACATGAGAAGGTTTTGAGCACTCACAGTATAGAGGAACAAGCGATATAAATCTCCGACATCAAAAACTGGATGACACCTTACTGGAGATATCTGACGGACGGAGCACTGTCAGAGAACGTGGACGAAGTCAAGCAGATCAAAAAGACAGTCGGCTTGTATACCATAGTCGATAAACGGCTCTATTGCCACGACTACTTTACTCCGTACCTGCGGTGCCTCATTTTTGAGAAGGCTGACTACGCTTTGAGTGAAATCCACGTTGAGATATGTGAATCATACAATGGTGGCAAGAACTTAGCGTTCAAAGTCATGTGTCAGGGATATTACTGGCCAACGATGAATAATGACACATTAGAGTTCGTGAAGAAGTGTGAAAATTGCCAACTCCATGACAATATTTACCACCAGCCACCTGCAGAGTTGAGATCCCTCCAAACTCTTTGGTTTTTCGCACGATGGGGGCTCGATATTCTCAACCTATTTCCCATTGCGACTGGGCAAAGAAAGTTTATCATCGTGGGTATTGACTATTTCACAAAATGGGTTGAGACCGCCCCGCTGGCCGAGATCATCGAGTACAATGCTTTGGAATTCATTCGCCAGAGCATAGTGTGTAGATTTGGCATTTTCGAGGTCATTGTGACCGACAACGAAAGCTAATTCTAAAAAAAATGCATCACTAAATATTACACCAATCTCGACATCAAATTGGTCAATATTTCTGTGGTATAGCCTTAAGCAAACAGATAGGTGGAGGTCACCAACCGTATGCTGCTCCACGGTCTGAAGACCAAGCTAGAGGATGCAGGGGTTTCCTGGGTCGACGAGCTGTCCTCCATCTTGTGATCATACCGGATGACTCCAAAGGAATCAACTCACGAGACACCCTTCATTCTCTGTTATGGGATTGAAACGGTAATTCTGGTTGAGATTGGGCTCCCAAATCTCAAGGTCAACTTTTGACCCACTTAGTAACTCCCAAGAGCTCAGGGAACACTTAGATTTGCTAGAAAAAGCCCACGATGTTGTCAGGATGTAGACTGCAGTATACCAACGAGTCGCTTGCTATTACCACAAGAAAGTGAAAGCAGGGCAATTCAAAATTGAGGACTTGGTCTTGCAAAGTATAGAGGTTATGGGCAAGACTACAAACCAGAACAAGCTTTCCCTTAATTGGAAAGACTCATTTCTAGTCTCAGCCGTACAATGGAATGAAGTATACAAACTCTAAATCTAGAACGGCAAGTTGGTCCTACAGACGTGGAACGCGATCCACATGAAGAGCTACTTCAAGTGAAGACCCAGGTAGGTAATTTGTAGGGCATAAGTATGTTTGTAACATTACATGGTCATTAATAAAAGAAAAAGTTCTTTTCCACTTGCATTGTACTATATGTTCTTTTCTTTTTTTTTTTTCCTTTTTCATTTGAATACTTATTTGCAGGTTGTATGAAATAAATGACCTAAATTGCCCCTAAGTCGGATAGATTTTCCCTCGTTCGTAATTAAATTCTGGTCATTTAAGCGGCACTAAGCGATCAAATTAAACCCT
Source organism: Nepenthes mirabilis (assembly GCA_025585075.1). Classification (NCBI taxonomy): domain Eukaryota; kingdom Viridiplantae; phylum Streptophyta; class Magnoliopsida; order Caryophyllales; family Nepenthaceae; genus Nepenthes; species Nepenthes mirabilis. The sequence goes on along the minus strand of JAODPA010066278.1, from coordinate 4,193 downwards.
AGTCATCCAAGCGACTCATGAGCGGTCTAATGAAACCCTGGTCATCCAAGTAACTCGTAAACGATCGAATTAAACATTGGTCATTCAGGCGGCCTATGAGCGGTCGAATTAAACCATTGTCATCCATGTGACCCGTTTGCGGTCCCACTCTAAACCTTTGGGGGCTTAAACGGCACGCGCGACGACCTCCTCAATCAGGAGTTAGTGCTGTCAGTCTACAATGGTCAACATCCTAGGAGCAAGTGCTTTGTCCAAAGTCGGCCGCCTAAGATCAAACATGGGCAGTGCCACTCAACCCTCAACTCACGATCGGCTTGATACGACTTCAGGATTCACCCTGATATCCTCTTGAGGAGTTAAATCCATCTGAGAGCACAGCAAACGTCTCCAATATTGTGAGACAGACGACCAACTGACACAAGATGTACCAAGTAGGCCGGCTAATACATTGGGCAAATAACTAAAGGAATAGTTAATGAAAGCAAAGCAATAAAACACAGCATATTGATGAAACAACTATTTTATTAATGTTAAAAGTATGCTTATACATTACATCAAAAGAAAAAAAAATAAGCACAAAATTTAAGGAGTAGAGCTCCTTGGAGGAGGCGGGAGAGGCCCCCGCACACTCTGGGACTGATCTACAAGGCTCTCACGCCGCTGGATAGTACGGTTCACTTGGTTAATGACAAGAATAGGAAAATTAGGATCAACTAGATGGACAATGCGGCGATTGATGTCAATGCCTTCCCATAACCATGCCCACAGCGCCTGAAAAACCTTACGAGAGCGTATGCAGGTGGATAGATCGTTCTCTAACAAAGCTATCTTTCTCAGAAGCTTGTCGGTATGCCCCGTAGTCCTGGCAGCCTTCTCTTCCAATCTCGCGGATTTCGCTCTCAGCTCAAACAATTCCGATTGCAGAGCGGCCTTCTCTTGCTGGTGCTGGGCCCTCAATAGGTCCACCTCCTCCTCAAACCAAACATTCTCTTCCTCCCAATCTTGGATCATCAGATCCCATTGACGTAGTGCCTTGCTCACTGCACCCATAACTTTTGCCTCCTATCAGAAATTAAACGAGTTAAACCACAACAGAAAGGAAGAAAAGAAGGAAACCCTTAAAAAGTTACCAGCCAGGCTTTCCGCTGCCTCCTTACTAGCATACTTTGGGGCCTTGGAGCCAATGGCAGAGGATTGGGAGCGACAACCGCCTCAGCATGCTCCGCTGAAGCTTCAGCAACAATGTCCTCCTCCAACTTAACACTGAGGTCAGCTGTCTCAAAAAGCTCTCCGACGGCTTGCTCATCAGGCGTAGGAAGTGGCTTTAAGGCTGGCTTCAGCAGCTCCGCTTGCGGCTCATCAGCTAGCTCCTTCCTAGCGGTCGTAGGCAACTACTTTGTCGGTGTGGCTTGCGCCGCCAAACTCATTGGCTGCGGTAGCGCGCAGCATGGCCTCGTATTCTTCCACAGCTGCCGCTACTCCAAAGCGCTCTTCGACTCCAGTAAGTTGTCCAGCTATTACGTAATCTGGCTCTGTGGAGGATAATGAATAATAAGGCACTATCGTCGCGACTCTTTTTCGCCTTGGACTACTAGGGGCATCGCCGGTGGAAGGTGCGTCGGTCATATCAATGGAAATGACGCCACCCTTCCTGTTGCATTGTGAGGCATCCGGCGGCGATCTGATCTTCTGGACCGAAGAAGGAGGTCCCCAACAAGCTTTTTTGGCTTCCTCCCTAGAAACCAAATGATCCCTCATAAACTTGTTAGGGTATTTCCTCACTAGCACTAGCAGTGGCTCCACGGCCTACATCTCATCACTCTTGGGCGTCTCGGTGAAAGCCCTAGGGACCTTGCCCCAATTCCGAGATAAGGGCCATGAGTCACCAACACGCACGAAGAAGTAGCGATCCTTCTAATTTTTCAGCGAATCAAATATAGCCCCGTTGACAGGAAGGTCTCTGGGGGACAGAGAGATCCAATTTTCACTATGAGTGAATCGAAACATCACCCTAACCGCCTCCTTCTTTAGTATCCGTGAATGCTAGCGTAGGAAGATGCATAGTGTGCAGAGGAAGCGCAATGCATTGGCATGGAGTCATGCAATGGGAACTTGAAGCGCGGTAAAGATGTCCAGCAACTCTTTTGGAATGGAGATGCAAAATCCACTCCTTAGGTGAGCCTTGTACACAGTGATGCAGCCCCGAGGAGGGAAGCAGGCCTTGTCATGCTCACTGGGCGTCACGGGGACGATGTCATGTGGAATGTTAAACTCCATGTACAACTCTCTCACCTCACCAGGGGTAATTATAGAGGCAATCTAGACAAGAGAAGGAGCCATGGAAAGGAAGGGAAGAAGAGTAGTAGAGACTTAGAAAATTTTTAGCGCGGAAAAGTTGAACGAACGAACTGGTTATTGTAAAGGTACGCAACCGTTGGCAAGGCAACACTTTGAAAAAGCACGCCCATTATGGTGGACACGTGTCACAATTGGAAAGGGAGTAGTCGAATCAAATCTCCTACAGAATTAATTATTGGGAAAGTAAATTCACTGTGTGTTGACACGTGACAGACTTTTCATCTAACAGTCTGGCGTAATGATGGCGTGTCGTTTCAATTTTCACAAGTTTTTTGAATTTTAGCCAGAACGGTCAACGAATCCGGTCAACACTCTTTCCTCACAAGCTCTCCAGATTTTGACCAGAATGGTAAACGATCCGGTCAATGATACTCTTCATGCTCAGCTCTCCGAATTTTGGCCAGAACGGTCAACGATTTGATCAACGTTGCTGTACCTACCGAGTTTCCCGGATTCTTATCAGAGCGGTCAATGAATCTGGTCAACGTTTCTTCAAGTTCAGTTCCCCTAATCTTGATGTTATGATCAACAGCCGCAAGCGACACAATCAGTAAACCAAGTACCATTGCCAGTTTCAAACTGTCTTGAGTCAGTTGCCGAACAAGAAACGTCCCATCATGAACATGTTGGAGGTCAGAGTCCCTGATCACCAGTATGGGGGGTTAGTGATGGGGACGCCAATAATAGGCTGGCCCATGAAAGAGAAAACGGCCTAAATCCACAACGACTCGACTATGCCCGGATGGCCAACATTTCCATTGACCACATGAAAAGTAAGTGGGCTGGCGGGACTCAAGAGCAGGACAACCCATTAAAACATAGAACGGTTAACGCTTCCATGTACTGATGAGGTGGCCAGTAGACTAGTCGGGGCCCATGACGCACGCAGCCCAATCAGTAATTGGTCCATGTGTCCATCTTAGAGCCACAACGGTCATCCACCATAATTTTCTGCCTTTTCAAGAAGGTAAGCTCCACTGTAACGGCCATCTCCAAAATTAGTGCACATCCCGGGAGGAAGGCACCAGAATCTATGCGTTATCTGTTGGAAACTCTAACAGTTACGGAATATAGAAGGAATGAGATTAATTTTTTAGACTGTTACAACCACAAAAGTGCCCACGCCAGCGCCAAGGAAGGCAACAATTCTTAACAAAGCACGGGCATCTAACCCTTCTGCGTAAGGAACGTAGCCCAGGGCTATCTCTATAAAAGGCCATAAAAGCTCTCTTCAAAGGCACAGTCTCAAATACGCATTAAAATGCCCACAAAAAGCCTTCAAGCAATTTCAAGCTCTCAGAAGTTCTTAATCTCTCTCGAGCCCTCTAGTGTTCTCTCTCTCAACTTTAAATTCCTAACGAACTTTGGGCTGAGAAGTTTTACTCCTTACGAGCAACCGCATAAGTCACTCATTCTACGAGTGCGTTCCCGTCTACACGAAACACTCATCAGTATTTATACGGTATCTGTTGCATTCGCCTTCTCATTTTGGAAGGTCAATTACTAACTTCAACGTCGTAATATTTTCAGTGGTACTAAATTCCACCGTCACCTGACCTTTTATTTGAAGCCGTGGTATGTAAGATCCAAAACTAGGCGAATGGAGACCGAAATCCAACATACAGGTCAACCTGAATCCGTTCAAATTTGAATCTAGGATGTATCACATATAAAATTTTAAGAAACTCAACTTGTAAGTTCTCAAATTGTTTTAGGCACCATTTGGCTGCGGGAATTCGAATCTAAAATTCATAATTAGAATTACAATGTTAGACCCAATTTTGATTTTGTTATTTAGAGTTAAGAAGTTCGTCAAGATTTTAAAATAGTATGTA
>JAODPA010066277.1:0-10968 GCA_025585075.1 Nepenthes mirabilis | reverse complement strand
GGATCCGAACTTCGAACAGATTCAGATGATCATCTTGTCGTGGCTCCGGCTCCGTTTCCTGAGTTGGATCCTGCACACCACTAAACAGAACAGGAGGTCAGTGAGTTCGGCGGAAAATTATTTTACCGAAAATACTCCGACACTCAAGTCAGTAAAACAGTATTCAAGAGAAAGAAACTAAAATTGAGAGAGAGAGAGGTATAGAAAGAGTATTTGATCCAGATATAAGAGAGTCGTGAGGTCTTCTTGAATCTGGAAGGTGGGAAGGCAGTAAACGGCCGAAAGGGCTCGCTTGTTGCCTTAGGGTTTTTGGAGAATGTTGGTGGCAGAGAAGGCAGATTTCTGAGAGCACTCGTTCGTATTGTAGAGAGCATATACAGTTGAAAGCGTTGAAGAAAGCGTAATTGAGAGCCTATGCAATTGAGAGAGTGGTTGAAACCGTGCCCTAGATGGTGAGTCCGGGGTTTCTTTTATGGTGGAGAGGGCGATCCCCCTTCTTTGGAAGGAGGGATTGCCTCCGTGATCTGCTAGCTGGCATTCCTTTGGAGCTGGCGCCAGTTGCCAAATATTGCAAGATAGTTTCCTTCTAAGGCGGCCAACAACTTTCTAAATCGGACGCTTTTCTTCTGTGCATGTTACCGTTGGAAAGCTTGGACTGGCAAAGATTTGGAGGAAATTTGGCGCCTTCCTTATATGGGAGGCGCCAATATTGCCAATATTCTTTTTGACGCCAGTTGGGATCGTGGAATATCCTTGAAAAATTGTTGTTGGCCTTTTGATGATTTGTGGGCCTAAACGGGCCAGACCCGTCACTGTAGGAGGGCTCCTTAGGGCCCAACGTGTAAAATGCGGACGGTCAACATTCGAGTTGACCGCTTGCGCACGTGTTGGCCGCCCTTGTGGAGGATGTTTATTATTGGCCGCCTGGTGGGTCGTGGGCCTGAGTGGATTAGACCCATTACTGTAGAAAAGCCTCTTTGGGCCCAATGTGCAAAACGCGGACGATCAACTATTGAGTTGACCGTCTGCTAGAAAGTTGGCAGCTTGGACGGTCAACGCCAACGTTGACCGTCCTGGGCTTTTCAGTTTTTGGGCGTATTTTCCAATTGAGCCGTTGAGTGTTGACCGTCATTTTGGGCCTCCATTGACTTTTGGGGCCAGCCCAGTAATGGTACATCCATCACTAGCCCCCCATGCTGGTGGCCCGAAGTCTGGGCTCCAGTATGTTCATGATGGGATGCATTTCCTTGCTTTGAGGATCTCGTGGAATTTCGTGAAAAGCTTGAAGGAGAGTTTGACGGAATTATTGACCGTCCTGGTCAATTTCGGAGAACCAGAATTATTGATCGTTCTGGTCAATTCTAGAGCACCCGAATTGTTGACCGTCTTGGCCAATTCTGGAATCGCTTTCTGCCAGCCTTTGGCCGGTTTACAGGGTAGAAAGCGACACAAGTCTCCCTTTGGTTGGGCGGAGATCTTGGTCATTAATGCGCCAGAGATCCGTCCTTTTGCAGGGTCAAGTAGGGAGGTAACACGTGTCAGGACTGACGGCGTCCTTAATTAGGGATTTCATGCTTGGCGCTTAAGTTTCCCTTCCATATTTTTGAAATCATTTACGTCTTCAACCCGTCGTCTTCTTCCTTCTCGTTTCTTAGACAAGCCTTCCTAAAGAACCCTAACTTTTGCTCAATCATAGCTTCTGTTGCAGAGTTCTCATCCGTTTTGAGAGAAAACAACATAAAGGCATTGTTCGTTGAGTTCAATATCCCCAAGGAGACGGCTTGTAGGATTCCGGACAAGGACGACAAAACCTTTGCCCCACCAGAGGGGTACATTACCGTTTACAAGGCCCATCTGAGGAGCGGCCTCCGCCTGCCGTTGCCGGAGGAGCTGGAATTAATTATGAGGGCTCTGCGAGTACCCATCGCCTAGCTTCACGCCAACGCTGTGAGGTATCTCTGCACTTTGTGTATTTTTGCCCGGAAGCTTGGCCAGAAGTTTAAGATGTCTGGTGTTAGGGTTGTGTTCAAAGTGAACCACGGGGAGAGTGGATATCGCTCACTCCCCGTACCGGAATAAACATTAGTACGGCTATTCACGACTCACTGAAGAACTGAAAAAATCAGTTCTTCTTCGTGAAGGTGGGGAAGAAATGGCCTCTTACGAGGAACTGGGGCGAGATTCCGGAGGCGTACTTTGGTATGCCGTCTGCGGCGGATTGCGCCGCCTACGCATGGCTAACCAAGGCCATACGAGCTAACTCAGATGAGTTCAAGAGGGACTTCTTGGTCTCCTAGGGGGAGTCCAAGAAGGTCAACTGGGGGCCGCCATCACCAGTTCAGAAGCTAAGCCCTCCAATTATGATGATGAACCCTGAGGACTCAAGGGGTGTGATCATCCACTCAAGGCGCACGGAGGAGGAGCTTACTGAGAGGGCAATTGGGACACTTTCCTCGTCTTCATTGCATATTGATTACGTGACTGCTGGGATCTGCGGCGGATTCGACAGCACTGCTGGAGCGGGAAAGGTCATTAAAGACAGTATGGTGGAGGTTGGAGGAGTCATCCTGGCTCAGCCTGTGACGAAGGTGGTCCCAGGCGCTGCCTGGATGGAGTTTGCGAAGGAGCCAGCTCGCTATATGGCAGAGGGCTCGCGGGTTTTTATTGTGGAGCCGCCGACGAGGGCTGATCCTCCAACAGCCGCTCCAGAGGCAGCCAAGGGGAAGGGGCCTGCTACGACTGCTCCAGAGGCTGCGAGAGAGGAGTCCACCGCTGCTGCTGATGATGATGAGTTTCTAGACCGCATTTTGGATGAGGCAGGAGAGAGCTTGGCGCGAGAGGATGCTCCTAGTCCATCGCCACCCGGTCCACCGCCAACCAAGCCAGGTCTAGAGTCCAGGTCTACAAGGCCCTCGAGGAAGATTTATGAGGTACGATTCCTGTAATAGCCTCCTTACACTTCTTTCTTCCTCGTATTTATAACTTACGTTTTATTTTTGTCTTGTGCAGTTAAGGAGGTTGATATCAACCTTCTCCTGAGAGGTGGAGCAACGCGATCGCATCGTTGTGGACAGGGAGGCTGAGATTGCCTGGCTGGAGGCTAGGCTGGCTGCTTCAGGAGGGGAGCTCCGAGAGCAAACCGCTGCCCTTGAAGCTGTCATGGTGGGCATGGAGGGGGAGAATACTGAGCTGAAAGCCGAGGTCGCCCGTTTAAAAGAGATGGACGATTGAATTAAGGCGATCAATAAACGTTTTGCCGATCGAGCCACAGACTCAGAGAACGAGTTGGCCATTCGGATTAGTCCCCATGTGATTGGGGGCGCACTGCACGCCCGGTTGTTGGAGGGGCTTAATATCGGACGGCGCGTTGCACGGTTGATCGATCCTGACTTCCCAGTTGAGTTTATCAATCAGAGCAACCGTGCAGCGCAATGTAAGGAAGACTTAGTGGGGGAGCCCCGAGACAGCCAGGGTGGCCCGCCATCCTTATATCCTTTTGTACTTCCTTTTCATTTGCGCTTTTGGGACTTGTGTAAATTGTACCACACTTTTTGAACAATAAAATGGAAATTCTTTTCAATTTGGTGTCCATTTTCTTTATTGCTTTATGTTTGTTCATATTGTTGTATCAGATGGCCAACGTAGTTGGCCGGATACTGCTGTTTTGTTGCCTAAGGAGTTGAGTCCTTAAGCTGGGCAGGCGATTGTGCTAACCAACCTGGTGGCGCCGTACTAGTGATGACTTGGACAGCCAATGTTGAAGAAGAAATGTTTCTCCCTTCGACCGTCGTTGACTGACGTTGCTATTCCCCGAGAAGAGGTCGTCACGTGTGCTATATTTGCCCCCTAAGGTTTTAAGACCGCTATCGGGCCATTTGGATAACTAAGGTTTAGTACGATCGCTATCGGGCCGCTCGAATGATCGAGGTTTAGACCACTTACGGGCCACTTGGTTGACCAAGCTTTCAGACCGCTCATGGGTCACCTGGATGACTAAGGTTTCAGACTGCTTATGGGCCACCTGGAAGACCAGGGTTTTAGACCACTTCTGAGCCACCTGGATGACCAGGGTTTCAGACCGCTTCTGGGCCACCTGGATGACCAGGGTTTAACGAGAGGGTGAAGACCCTCCCGACTTAGGGGCAGTCTAGGTCAGGTAAACCTGCAAGGCAAGCGCAGTTCATATGTATGCACACAAAGCCTAGGATTCTATATGCTAAGTAAACTTCTCATTTTACCAAATTAAAACAAGCATGCGAATGAATGCACACAAGTGGGTGAGTGCATACCTGGGTTCCTTATTGGAAGTATTGCTTGAGGTGGGTCGCATTCCACATTTATGGGACCAACTTTTCATCCTGGTTTCGTAGTTTGTATGCTCTATTTTGCAAGACAGCGGAGACAAGGAAGGGTCCCTCCCAGTTGGGAAAGAGCTTGTTGTGGCCGGCCAGCTTTCCTGTGGCCTCGACCCCATGTAGGACCAAGTCCCCAACGTCGAATTGCCGGGCTTTCATCTTTTTATTATAGTACCAGGCAACTCGATGTTGGTAGGCTGTTGTCCGTATTCTAGCGGCGTCGCGGGCTTCCTTTAGCAAGTCTAAGTGTTTCCTGATTTTTTGGGAGTTAGTCTGTGGGTCGAAGGACTCCACTTTCAGACTCGGGAGCCCGATTTCGACCGGAATTATTACTTCAGTCCCGTAACAGAGGTTGAAGGACGTCTCGCGCGCTGGTTCCTTTGGGGTTGTTCGATAAGACCATAGAACGGAAGGGAGCTCGTCGACCCAAGAGCCCCCGGCGTCCTCCAGCTTAGTCTTTAACCCGTGGAGCAGCGTGCGGTTTGTGACCTCTACCTACCCGTTGGCCTAGAGGTATGCCACCGAAGTGTGGACCAGCTTGATCCTGAGGCTGGTATAATACTTGACGAAACGTTTTCCCAAAAATTGGGTCCCGTTGTCGGTCACTATGACCTCTGGGACGCCGAACCTGCAAACAATGTTTTGGCGAAAAAATTCTAGTGCATTGTGCTCCGTGATTTTTGCTAGCGGGACTACTTCGACCCACTTGGTGAAGTAGTCGATGCCCAAGACGATAAACTTCCTCTGCCCTGTGGCAATGGGAAATGGGCCGAGAATATCGAGCCCCCATTGCGCGAAGGGCCATGGGGTCTAAAGTGACTTCAGGTCAGCGGACGGCTGGTGGTGAAGGTTACCGTGAATCTGACAGCTTTCACATTTTTTTACAAACTCAAACTCGTCCTTTTTCATTGAGGGCCAATAATAGCCCTGCCGCATGATCTTGAAGGCCATGTTTTTCCTGCCTGCGCGTAGTCGGCCTCCTCGGGAGATAGACAGCGGAGGTACAGAGTCGAGTATCCGCGGCGATACAGCCGCCCATCGACTACTGTGTACCAGCCAGCAGTCTCCTTAACTCGCTTGGCCTTTTCGGCGTCCTCTGGGAGCGATCCGTCAGCCAAGTATCTAAGGTAGGGCGTCATCCAGTTTTCCATTTTGAAAATCTGCATTGCCTCCTGTTTCTTAATGCTGGGAGCATTCAGAATCTCCCGCATGTCCCTCGAATACTGTTCTGGGTTTTCGACAGTAGCGGTTCTAGCCAACCGGTCTGCCGTCCAATTTTCAGTTCAAGGAATGTGAACCAGGGTCAGTTTGTTGAAGCCCTGGACGGACTCCCTTGCCTTTGCCAGGTACTTGGCGAAGGATGGGTTGTTTGCCTCGAAGCCCCCCGTTAACCTGGTTGACGATTAGTTCGGAGTCGCTGTAAACCGCCAACCCCTTGGCAGAGCACTCATTTGCTAATCGTAAGCCGGCTAGTAGGGCTTCGTATTCGGAGACGTTGTTGGTAGTCGGGAAGTCAAGTTTGAGGGAATACTTGACCTCGAATCCATCAGGGGTTGTAAGGACCACCCCTGCTCTGCTTCCACTGTCCGTGGACGATCCATCCACGTGGAGTGTCCATTCTAGGACTTCGTCAGGTTGTTCTACGTTTTCTGCGGACTGCTACTCGTAAATTGGGGTCGTGGTCTCAACAATGAAGTCAGCCAGAGCCGGTGCTTTTATGGCAGGTCTGGGCCTAAATTCGATATCGAACTCACCCATTCGATAGCCCACTTTACCAGCCATCCCGAAACGTCTAGTTTTTGGAGTATACCTTTCAGCGGCTGGTTAGTGAGGACCACTATGCGATGCGCCTGAAAGTATGGCCTCAATTTTTGCGTTGCGAAGATAAGTGCTATGGCTATTTTTTCAGCGCGAGGATAGCGTGTTTCTGGGCCGGTCAAAGTTTTACTTACATAATAGACCGGCTGCTGGGTATCGGATTCCTGGCATACGAGGACGGAGCTGAGGGATACTTCTGAAACCGCCAGGTAAAGGTACAGTTTCTCTCCATCTTTGGGTGATGCAAGCGGTGGTGGGCTGGCCAGATACTGTTTTAATTCGTCGAAGGCGGATTGGCAGTCAGCCGTCCACTGGAATCCATTGGATTTCGTCCCTCTCAGAGTTTTAAAGAAAGACTAGTATTTGTCATCGGACTTCGCGAAGAAGCGGGACAAAGCTGCCAGTCGCCCAGTTAATCGTTGGATGTCTTTGACGCTCCGCGGGGGAGCCATGTCAGCGAGGGCCTTGATCTTTTCTGGGTTTGCCTCGATCCCCCTCTGGGAGACGATGAAACCCAAGAACTTTTTGGAGGCCACCCTGAAGACAGACTTGGCTGGATTCAGTTTCATTTGGTGCTGACGGAGCACCTCAAATGACTCTTCCAGGTCACGTATGTGGTCGCCAGTGACTCTGCTCTTGACGAGCATGTCGTCGACATAAACCTCCATGTTGCAACCAATCTGCTTTTCGAACATCTTGTTGACCAGTCGCTAGTAAGTCGCTCCAGCGTTTTTCAGTCCGAAGGGTATCACTTTGTAGCAGTAGGTGCCCTGGTCCATCATGAACGACGTATATTCTTCATCTTTCGGACTCATTCAAATCTGGTTGTAACCCGAATAGGCGTCCATGAAACTGAGCAGCTCATGTCCAGCCGTGGAGTCAAGCAGTAGGTTAATCCTGGGCAAGGGAAAACTGTCTTTCGGGCAGGCCTTGTTGACGTCGGTAAAATCGACGCACATTCACCATTTTTCGTTGCTCTTTTGGACCAGGACGACATTTGAAAGCCAGTCTGGGTACTGGACTTCTCTAATGAACCCAGCATCCAGTAGCTTTTTCACCTCCTCTCGGATGGCGATCAGCTTCTTTGTTGAGTAGTTTCTTCGCTTCTGCCTGACCAGCTTTCGGCCAGGACCGAGGCTCAACTTGTGGACCATTACCTCAGCCGAAATCTCGGGCATGTCTGCGGGAGTCTACGCCAAACATGTCGGCTTTCCGTTGCAGGAACACAATCAGTTCAGTGCGCAGTGTGCCAGTGAGTAAGCCGCCAATCTGCACACACTTTTTCGGTTCCTTCGGATTTAGTGGGACCAGATCTGTGACTTCACCAGACTGCGCTTGCTGCAGGGTGGTCTCGTCTCGATGATCGAGTTCTCCCACCGTGTCAGGGCTACCGCTAGGGATAATCTGGGACATGTAGCATGTCCGTCCAATTATTTGGTCGCCTATCGTCTCTCCCACACCGTAAGGTGTCGGGAACTTCATTTTAAGATGTGGAATTGAGGTGACCGTCCCAAACGCTGTCAGGCACAGCCTGCCTAGTATCGCGTTGTAAACGGAAGGCAGGTCAACTATTAAAAACGTAAGTGTGCGACTTGCTGTTTTCGGATAGGTGCCCAGAGTGACTTCCAATTGGATTGTCCATTGAACGGGTACTGGTTCGTTATCTAGGCCATATAGTGGGCCATCGGAGGGTTTTAATTGGTTCTTTTTTAGGCCTAACTTAAAGAAGGCATCCAAGTAAAGTAAATCTTTAGAACTTCTATTATTGATAAAGACTCGTTTCAGCTAGTAGTCCGAACTACAGTCTGAAACGAGTGCTGATATAACAAGGGGGTCAGTATGGGGGCACATTACATGAGTTGAGTCATTATCACTGAAGCTAATCGTATTGTCTACTGTGCGCTGCTTCTTCCTTCTAGTCTGCTGCTCCTTGCTGTCAGCCGGGTACTTGGCTGGTCGGGTGGTGACAATGTTAACTACCCCCGTCGCAATCCTGTTCCGGGGTGGCATCTGCTCATGCCCCTCTTCATCAGCCGCTCCTGAGCTCTGTCCAGGACCTCTAACAAACTTCGTGAGGTGGCCTCTGCGAATCAGATCTTCGATTTCCCTTTGCAGCGTCTTGTAGTCCTCAGTCGTATGGCCAGTAAAATGATGGAAGTCACAGTACTTTGACGGATTTTCAAAGTCTTTCTTCAGCGGTTTGGGCCATTTCAGGAATTTTTCTCCACGAAGGCGTGAAACTGGTGGGCCCATAGTCTCTGCGTTCTGGGGGCCCAGTCCGGCACTGCTTCTGGCGGGGGTGTTCTCCGCCGCTGTACTTTCTCTTCCCTTCACCAGGGAGCGGCCGAGGCTGATCCGCCCGCTCTGGACGTTTTGCCTCGTTGGCCTCTTCTGCTGCAGTGTAGGCCCTGGTGATGGATTCCGCCTCGCGAAAGGTTTGTAGATTTTTGTGGGCAAGGTGCTTGAAAAAGTCACCGTAAGTAAGCGCAGAGATGAAACTGCCCAGCTTCATCTCCTCTGTGATCCTGGGGATCCTTCTGGCCTCCGCCACGAAGCGATCCAGGAAATGCCGTGGGTTCTCTCCCAGTTTCTGCTTTATGTGGGAGAGGTGCCACGGCTGTTTCTCTTCCCGTCAGCTCGAAGCGTACTGAGCTAGGAAGAGATCCGTGAGTTCACGGAATCTGCTGACAGTGCCTGAAGGGAGGTGATGGAACCAGATTCGAGCATCTCCTTTCAGTGTAAGCGGAAAGCAGCGGCACATCACTGAGTCTTCTAACCTTTGTAGACTTAGATAGGTGCCGAAGTGATCCAAGTGGTCAACTGGATCACTACCCCTATCGTATAAATCAAGTGATGGCATCTTAAACTTTGTTGGCAGTGGACGGCTCAGGATCTCTGCAGTAAAAGGAGATCGGTCCAAGTCGATGGCGCGCTCTTTCTCTTGTAACACACTATTCCAGATCTTGTCCACCTCAGATTGGTGCGAACGACTTTTGCTGATCATTTGGAGTTGAGGTAATCCCTCAACTCTGTCTTATCCCTGGCGGGTTCAGCAGCTGGTCGGCTGCTACCTCCAGTGGATCTGGCAGTCCTGGAGGCTCGCTCCTAGAATACGTTGTTGTCTTCTGCCCGAGAGTATCGGGGATTTCTTCTCTCCGGGCTTTCTAGTGGAGACATACTCCCGGAGCGTTCCATAGGCCTGTTCTGGCCAGGAACGCGGGAAGACGTTAGAGCCGGATTCTCTCCGGCTTTTGCAGGCCTTTTGGCTGGCTTTTTCTTCCTCTTGCCACCCCTTTTGGTGGCAGGTGCTGGGATGGCTGTTGGAGGAGCCGCCTACAGTCGTTGCTTGTTCTGAGTGCAAAGTAACTGGAGCAGGCGATTGTTGTCCTGCATCTACTCCACCAGTAGTTGAAAGTAAGGCGGTGGAACTCCGCCAGTGGCCCCGTTGACCATGGTACCAGCAGCGTGGTCCTGGTCGGGGTTAGCAGCATCTTTAGCGGGGTCACTAGTTTGGACTCTCGTGTTCACCATTGCAGAATCAGAAGGTGACAGAGAGAGTTCGTGCAGATTTTGTGGTTGGCTTTTGTAAGCGTTTCCCACAAACGGCGCCAATGATGCGTCTCTGGATCCGAACTTCGAACAGATTCGGATGATCCTCTTATCGTGGCTCCGGCTCCGTTCCCTGAGTTGGGTCCTGCACACCACTAAACAGAATAAGTGGTCAGCGAGTTCGGCGGAAAATTATCCCACCGAAAACACTCTGACGCTCAAGTCAGTAAAACAGTCTTCGAGAGAAAGAAACTAAAATTGAGAGAGAGAGAGGTATAGAAAGAGTGTTTGATCCAGATGTAAAAGAGACGTGAGATCTTCTTGAATCTGGGAGGTGGGAAGGCAGTAAACGGCCGAAAGGGCTCGCTTGTTGCCTTAGGATTTTTGGAGAATGTTGGTGGCAGAGAAGACAGATCTCTGAGAGCACTCGTTCGTATTGCAGAGAGCGTATGCAATTGAAAGTGTTGAAGAAAGCGTAATTGAGAGCCTATGCAATTGAGAGAGTGGTTGAAAGCGTGCCCTAGATGGTGAGTCCAGGGTTTCTTTTATGGTGGAAAGGGCGATCCTTCTTCATTGGAAGGAGGGGTTGCCTCCGTGATTTGCTGGCTAGCCTTCCTTTGGAGCCGGCGCCAGTTGCCAAATCTTGCAAGATAGTTTCCTTCTGAGGCGGCCAACAGCTTTCCAAACCGGGCGCTTTCCTTCTGTGCATGTTATCGTTGGAAAGCCTGGACTGGCAAAGCTTTGGAGGAAATTTGGCGCCTTCCTTATATGGGAGACGCTAATATGGCCAATATTCTTTTTGACGCCAGTTGGGATCGTGGAATATCCTTAGAAAACCGTTGTTGGCCTTTTGATGATTTGTGGGCCTAAACGGGCCAGACCCGTCACTGTAGGAGGGCTCCTTAGGGCCCAACGTGCAAAACGCGGACGGTCAACGTTCGAGTTGACCGCTTGCGCACGTGTTGGCCGCCTTTGTGGAGGATGTCTGTTATTGGCCGCCTGGTGGGCCATGGGCCTAAGTGGACCAGGCCCATTGTTGTAGAAAAACCACTTTGGGCCCAATGTGCAAAACGTGGACGGTCAATGATTGAGTTGACCGTCTGCTAGAAAGTTGGCCGCATGGACGGTCAACGCCAACGTTGACCGTCCTGAACTTTTCAGCTTTTGGGCCTGTTTTTCAATTGGGTCGTTAGAGTGTTGACCGTTATTTTGAGCCTCCATTGACTTTTGGAGCTAGCCCAGTAAT
>JAODPA010066276.1:0-10969 GCA_025585075.1 Nepenthes mirabilis | reverse complement strand
ACACTAATATGCATTAGCCGTTGAAATTTTTAATATTGAAATGATCGAAAATAATGGTTCAGCTCTATTGCGTCTCTAGTCTTCGATTGTCGTATGGATTATAGAGCTTTTAGATTCCTCGTTGTCTGGAGGCAGTCTTGAGTGGGTCCGGTCTCCGTCTCTATTAACCTGGAACCTGCACAATACAACTAACAAATAGGAGGTCAGAGGTCTAACGGGATTTCTTCCACCGAAAGCACTCCGATGTTTAAGTCAGTAACATTCCCCAATGAACGGAATGGGAAGCGCAAGCTTAGAGGTACGCGGGAATATGCTGTAAATGCGTCGGGAGTGGTGAATGCAGGTATGGGAGATTGGTGAGCGGATGTTGGGAAGCTTGGCTCCCGGAATGCACCGTAGTAGGTGGTTGACTGTAATGGCCCATATCAGGCTGGAGAAAAGTGGGAGTTGGCTATGTTTTTGAGAGCTTGCGCATGCAGGAGCGTGTGTCTCGGTGTTAGGCTCTGGTTTTCTCGCAAGTGAGTTGATCGATTGAGTGATCTCTCAAGGTCCACTTCTCCTGGGTCTCTGGTTTTGGATTCGGTTTGCGGTCTCTCGATTTTTCTCCAGATGCACCAATGTTTGTCGCCTTACAGTTTCGCGCCTTCCCTAGGTGGCTAGGCAAGCTTTTCTGGCGTTGCAATGATTTGACGCTTGAAAAGAAAGGATTCGCATGGATTATAGAGCTTTCGAATTCCTCGTCATCTGGAGGCAGTCTCGTATGGGTCTGGTCTCCATCTCTATTAACTTGGGACCTACACAATATAACTAACAAATAGGAGGTTAGAGGTTCAACGGGATTTCTTCCACCCGAAAGCACTCCGACGTTTAAATCAACAACCTTCCACAATGAACGGAATGAGAAGTGCACACTTAGACGTACGCGAGAATATACTGTGAATGCGTGGGATGTGTGTGAATGTAGGCATGGGAGATTGGTGAGTGGATGTTGGGAGACTTAGCTCTCGGAATGCACCGCAGCAGGTGGTTGACTGTAATGGCCCATATTAGGCTGGAGAAAAGTGGGAGTTGGCTATGTTTTTGAGAGCTTGCACACGTGTCTCGGTGTCAGGCTCTGGTTTTCTAGCAAGTGAGTTGATTGATCGAGTGATCTCTCGAGGTCCACTTCTCCTGGGTCTCTGGTTTTGGGTCTGGTTTGCGGTAGCTCGGTTTTTCTCCAGATGCGCCAATGTTTGTTGTCTTTCAGTTTCGCGCCTTCCCCAGGCGGCTGGGCAAGCTTTTCTGGCGCTGCAGTGATTTGACGCCTGAAAAGAAAGGATTGGCACGCCTTGCCCCAAACCGCGGTTGTTTGTGGTGTGCAGGAGGATCCTGGCAGAGCTCTCACGGGGCTTTTTTCTCCCGTGTAGCACATCGCATATGATCTCCGGTTTACTAGATCCGCGCGCCGGCTGGGGAGTGGGTAGAATGTGGGGCTTCGGCAGGGAAAGAGCAGGTCCTTTTCCTACGTCCGAGTAGGAGGCTTCTGAGCCGAGTATTGGTTTTACCTCTGCGGTTAACATTGGGCTCGTCCGTGGCGGTTGACCAACACTTGGCTACTTTGGT
Source organism: Nepenthes mirabilis (assembly GCA_025585075.1). Classification (NCBI taxonomy): domain Eukaryota; kingdom Viridiplantae; phylum Streptophyta; class Magnoliopsida; order Caryophyllales; family Nepenthaceae; genus Nepenthes; species Nepenthes mirabilis. Next base: position 9,367 of record JAODPA010066276.1, on the reverse strand, counting down.
GCTAGCGTGCTTTGGCTTGTTAGGTTACCAGCAGTAAGGACGTGGTGATCCCTTGTAGGTCGTGTTCGCCAAGTATCCGACGGGGACGCTCAGGGCATATGCCTCATGCCGCATTTTCTCCTTCTTTCTTGCACATTTGCTGTCGCAAATTTTACACTTTGTAAAGAAAGCCTTAATTAATAAAAGATGTAGCCTTTTGTCTTTATTCTTCTTTCTTGAAGCATGCAATTTCTCTCACTGACTGCTTCTTTGGATTATACTTCGTGGGCAATTTGCCCCTTCCATGGCATCGCACCCTGTTCCGCACGTTTGAGAGTGTTTGAGAGCTTGCAGCCAGCTTTTGGCCGGCCTTGTCACTTGAGTCTTAGTGCAGACCATCGACGGGAGGACGTGACAGGAGGAGACTCCTGGCGGCCAAGGCCTAGGAAGCTCAAACGCTGCAGATGGATGTCACATCCGTCTGGTTGCCTGATGTATTAACTGTGCGGGAGATCGGGGGGTGTCGCGTCATGATGATCTATCTTGGAAAGGCGCGAATCTTTAGGGACACGCCACATGGGAGGAACTGATTGGCTCCTTCTTGAAGCGTCTCCTTGGAGGTTTTTCGGCTATTTAAACTCCATGATTCCTTCTAAGAGTTCCGCATCCTTTAGATACTTTGAGAGCGTAAGGTGAGGGCTATTCTTGTTTCTCTTTCTTCTTTTTGGAGAGATCATTGTCCTCGTCGGAGTCTAAGTCGTCTTTCAGAGAATCTGTGAGTGACACACATGTCTTGCGGATTCGTAATGACGCCGCGTCCGTTGTAGCGGCCGTTGGAGGTGGTGGTTCAGAGGCCACCGTTAATGGACTGATGAGGTTTTTGCAGGCCCCACTGGGCTTTGAGAGGGAGGGCGCGTCCACATCCTCACGAGGCCAAAGGCATCGAAGGGTGAATCCTGCGCTCCAACAGGTAGCCCAGGCCATTGAGGGCTGCGATGCCAGGGTGTAGGTTCTGATCGGGGAGATCGAGCAAGTGAGGGCTCGAGCCGCATACTTTGAGAGAGCGTAGTCTGAATCGAAAGCATGGGTGTCCAAGGTTGCTGATGCTAACATGCAGGCTCGAGGTCGTATCTTGGCCATTCAGGAGGAGTTCGAGCTGTTTCGGGTGCATTCTGGAGAAGAGCATGCGCGGCTAGAGGCGAAGTTGAAGTCGAGGCTCAAGCCGGAGGAAGTGGCTCCTCTACTTGAAGGAAGGTTCAAGGATGGCAACCATCTCAGTTGGAGGCTAGCCAGGCTGGAGGAGCCAGATTTTCGGATCGGCATCCTGGACTCTCAAAACTCAGGCGTCCGACTTGCGCTCATCTGAGGGAATTCACTACTCCAGACTCTCCAGGATCCAGTGGGGACAACCAGCTGTATTTGGTGGTCGTCGACCGCCTTAAGCTATAAAAAAGTTTATTAGTGAAATACATAATAAAAATTCTTACTTGACCGTGTTGTTTGCTCGTACTTGTATGCTCCCCCTTCTTCTTTTGTTATTTTACTGGTTTTGTTCCCTCGCTACCGCTTCTAACAGACAGGGTTCTCGCATTAAATGTGGGTGTGACAATTGAGATCTTGTCAGACGGCTGAGGAGATACCAATCGCTGGCTTGACGAGAGGCCATGATTGCCTGATGCTTGGGAAACTGTTGCATTTTTATCGAATGGGCACGTGGCTTGATTTTTGGGTAAGGACGTCGCTTGAGTTTTCCCGCGCGTTGGCGCCTTGTTGCCTATATAAACGACGTCTCTGTGAAGTCCTTCCTCTTCGTGCTTTTTTATACTTGAGACTGTAATTCTTTCCAAAGTGAGCGAGATGGGTAAGAAGAAAGAATCTCCTTCATCTTCGCGAGTTCCCAGATCGAGTGGCCATAGGGTAGATAATAAAGGCTCCATTCTGACCACGAGCACCATTGCTGCCCTAATGGTTGATTATGGCATTCCTCCGGACATGTCGTACTACTCTCTTGGCTTGGATTGTAGGACCCACACTCCCAGAGGGCTTCGTAATTATTTACAAGCATCATCTGAAAGGGGGGCTACGCTACCCCATGCCGTGTGAGTTGACAGCCCTTGTTGAAGCTTTGGGCGTTCCGGTGGCGAGACTTTACCTGACCACTCTTTGCTACTTGATTTCGTTGTGCATCTTCGCTCTCGTTCATTCTGTATCTTTTTATGCGACTGCGATGAAGGTAATCTTTCGCTTCTCGAAGGCAGATAGCTGGATCTCAATGTCTTCGAGAACTGGTTTCCAGTTTCGGGGGACCAACCCTGACTCGGTGAAGACTGCAAGAGTTGTTTTTTCTTCCTATAAGAGCTGTCGGATTCAAAGCTTTCTTGAAAGTGGGGTCCGATCCCACCATTCTTTTGTAAGGAGGTGTTTGACGAGGAGGTTAGGGAAACAGCGAGGCTGGTCACAGCCATCAGTTCCCAGATGAAGACGCTCTCCACCCAGGGGCATTACCTGACATCTAATACCCTTAGTGTTGCCAAATGGGGTCCCGTGTCCAGCTTGGCCTTGACGGGCTCTTTGAAGAAGAAGCCCGCGGATGTTGTAATTCGCAGATCATCAGGAGGATATGCTGAGGAGAGTTGTTCCTTGTTGGAGTCGTCCTTGGATGATGAGGAGGTGGAGGCCCCGTTGAAGAGGCTAAGGGAAGCCGGAGGTATCTCCACCCGGAGATCACAGCGGCAGGGCCCCCTATGCGATCTCGGAGTCTAGTCCTGGAGGCGATGTCATGTGTCCAGTCACGGGAGGGAGCCGCTAAATCCATGTCGATCCCTGCTGTGGCGTTAGCGGAGTACAGCATTCCTGCTGTGGAGTTTCATTCTAGAAGAGAGTCTCCCAAGGTTCCATTCGCCGATCTGGAGCCATTAGAGATGACCGTCGAGGGCGCGCCTGCCGCGGATGGTGGCGCTTCTTTTCCTGAGGAGCCGGAGGCTGAAATCTTGCAAGAGGCCAGTCCGCTAAATATTGACGTGACTATGGAGACTGACGTGGTTGGGACAGCTTGGGAGTCAAAGCCCCCAAGCGTCCCCATGTTACCCGATGCTCTAAGCCATCCCAGCTCCAAGGAGGCGGTAGTTGGATGTGGAAAGCCCCCATGCTTGCTGATGCCAGGAGAGGGAGTCAGTCATTCGGATGCGTCTTTTGCTCAGGTATAATTATCTTGAGCTGTGTACTCATCTGCGGTTTGGAGTTCTGAAAATTTTTGGCTTTCTCTTCCCCACACAAGCCTCTAGGGAGGTCAATTCTTTTGACGAGCTAGCTGCTCAACTGTACAGGAACTTTCATTGCGGGTAGGAGATTTCTCAACTCATGAGGATCAAGGTTGCTTACCTCCAAGGGGAGAGCGAACGGCTGTAGCGAGAGAATAGGCAAATGCAGGAGGAAGTCAGGCGTTTGAAGACCGATCGTGGCCAGCAGATGCAAGAGGTTGCACTCCTGAGGCAAGAGGTCGAGCAAATGAAGAAGATGGTCACTACTATTGAGGTCGACAATCCTCGCCTATCCAGAGACCTGAAGGCATGACTCTCTCTGTCGAAGGCGAACTTTGTCATGGAGATTAGATTTTGGGACAACATCTAGCTGTGCCGCAAGATCACCTAGCTCGTGCTTCCTGACGTTCCAAAAGGCGTCTTCCATCCTGGAAACTCTTGGGTCTGCGATAGGTCCCGCCTAAGGAACTGCCTTGAGGTGGCAGGCCCATCGGACTCACAGAAGTAGCTCCACTTGTATATATCGCTTTTTCCTTCCTTTTTCCCGTGTACCACTTGTCAGGCCTTGTATATATGAATGAGAAGTGACGTCCCTTTTCTATACTTATGACTTCAAGTGTGATCTTAGAGATCATATCTCGCGTTTATTGGCTAAACTTGTAAAGCTATTGTCGCTAAGGCCCCAATCCGACACCTTTTTGTACTGTACTCGTCCTTCGTTAGAGGATGTCATCGCGTCTGGCACGTTTAATTGGAAGCTCGTTCCAGCAAAGTGGATGTCGTCACAAGCCCCGTGGAGCTACACTAAGGGCTAGCTGGGTTTTCAGACTATAGCAGCCAGACTCCGGTTCTAGACCATTTCGCACGCGATTTCTGCATTAGGCGCTCAGCCCCCACTCATGGCGTCGTAGCTATCTGGTGCTCAGTCCTAACCCACGACCATTGTAGACTGTAGTTGACTTCTTTCTCGGGAGAAGGTCGTCGCATGCCTACAATTCTTGCCCCCAAAGGTTTTGTTGGCCGTAAGTTGAGAATTTTAAAAGCCCCCAAGCTTGATATTTTGACCGCCTGGGTCATTGGCACGAGGCTAGGTTGGCGGACCGCTTTGGGCCCTTTTGACGGGGAGTCAAAGTCTGTGCTTGGCTGCTCCCGGGCCATTTGGCGAGGAGCCAAGGATCATCAAGCCCCTTAAGGCTGTTCGATGCGGAGTTGAGATTCTATGGTGGCCTCTTTCGGGACGTTTGGTGCGGAGCCAAGGAGTATGGGGCCACTGAGGGCCGTTCGACACGGGGTCAAGATTCTGTGGTGGCTGCTTTTGGGCCGTTAGGCGCGGAGCCAAAGTGTTTAAGGCCGTTTAGGGCCATTCAACGCAGAGTCAAGATCTTGAGAAGACCGCTTTCGGGTTGCCTGGTGAGGGGCCAATGATTCATTTTACGGACGGACGACAGTCTTCCCAACTTATGGGCAATTTAGGTCATTTTATTTTTTGAAATGTTATGCATGCAAACACTCACATGAATGAAGACACAAGCGAATAGAAAAGATCAATTTTATTAAGCAAAAGCACAATGCATATACAAGCATTCCTCATGGTGTGCGTGTATGCCTTATCTGGACCGACGTTGCTCTACTGATAGTATTTTTTGAGGTTGGCGGCGTTCCAGGTCCGTGGGACTAGTTTGCCGTGTTGGGCATGTAGTTTGTACGCTCCACTCCGGAGGATCGCGAAGACGAGAAATGAGCCTTCCCAGCCGGGGGAAAGTTTGTCCCTACTTGTGGTCTTTCTCGTGGCCTCTACACTCCGGAGGACCAGGTCTCCCACCTCAAACGGGCGTGTCTTCACCCGATTGTTGTAGTATCACGTGACGCGCTGCTGGTAGGCAGCGGTCCTCAGGCAGGCAGCATCTCGGACTTTTGGGAGCAGGTCGAGGCATTCTCTGAGTCTCTGGGAGTTCGTGGCCAGATCGAAACACTCGACCCGTTGGTAGGATAGTCCCACATCAACGGGGACCACGGCTTCAGCCCCATAGCAGAGGCTAAATGGTGTCTCTCTCATTGGTTCCCGCGAGGTGGTTCAGTACGACCAGAGTACAAAAGGTAATTCATCAACCCACGAGCTCCCTGCGTCTTCCACCTTGGTCTTCAATCCGTACAGCAGTGGACGATTGGTGACTTCACTTTGTCCGTTTGCCTGAGGATACGCTACAGACATATGTACCAGCTTGATGCGCGGGTCGCGCAATATTTGGTAAATTATTTGCTGGTGAATTGGGTTCTGTTGTCGGTCACTACGGCCACGGGAACCCCAAATCGACAGACAATATTTTGACGGAGGAAGCTTACAGCAGCGCGGCCTCATCGCAGAGGTCCAAGTCTCCATCCAGGCGATTCGGCATCGCTGGCGCGATTTGGGACAAGTAGCATGTCTGTCCCATTGCCTCGTCTCTCAGTGTCTCTCCTACGCCGTACGGGGTTAAAAACTTCATCTTTCGGTGGGGGATCGAGGTAACAGGCCCAAAGGCTATGAGGAATGGTCTGCCTAGAATGGCATTGTAAACAGACGGGAGATCGACGATGAGAAACGTTAGCTCTCGCGTCACGATGCATGGGTAAGTACCCATTGTGACCTCTAGTTAGATTATTCCTTGTATAGATACAGGTTTGTTATCTAGACCGTGTAGAGGGCAATCGGCCGCTTTCATTTGGCTTTGCTTCAGTCCAAGCTTAAAAAAGGCGACATGATATAGCAAATTCTGAGGGTTTTCATTATCAATAAAAATCCATTTCAATTGATAGTCAATCATTCAGTTTGAAATGAGGACAGATACAATAAGAGAATTAGAATGGGGGAAGGTCATATGAGCCATATCATTGCTATTAAAGCTAATCATATTACTCCTATCCCTTATCCTCGCTCTTTTGCTGCTAGAAGCCTACTCAGGTTGTGGCTGCCTGCTACTCTTGAATGATGCGATTGAGATCATACTGATCATACCGGCGGCCGTACAATTCCTGGGAGGCTCGCTTGTCTCCCCTTCAGAGGGTGCGGGGGATTGCCTCGAACCCTTCACAAACCGTTTGAGGTGTTCGCGACGGATCAGGTCTTCTATTTCCTACTACAGGGTCTGGTAGTTCTTCGCGAAATGTCTCGGCTAGCGGTGGTACTGGCAGTACTTCATCTAGTCGCCGCCGTTCAGACCTTTCACCGCTTTTGGCCACTTAAATAACTTCTCATCTTGGATCTGTATCAGGATAGTCATGCGGGTATCGTTCAGAGGAGTTAAGGACGTTGGTCCGTACTCCTTCCTTAATCCTGGCTACTGTCACTGTTCCTCTTCTTGTCGATGCTGGGTTTGGGAACCTCTGGAGGGCGGTCCGTACGTTCGAGACGCTTTGTCTCGTTGGCTTCCTCCACCGAGTTGTAGGCTCTGGCAATTGCTTCTGCTTCCCGAAAGGATTGAGGGCACTGATGCGATAGGTGCTTGAAGATGTCCCCTACTGTCAACGTTGCGACGAAGGCATTGAGCTTAAGCTCGTTAGAGGGTTGGGGGATCCTACGCGCCTAAGCGATGAAGCAATTGAGGAAGCGCTTCAGGCTTTCGTTTGTCCTCTGGTGGAGGCAGACAAGGTGCCACGGCTGCTTCTCCTTTCTTCGGTTAGAGGCGAATTTGCTCAGGAAGCTATCCGCAAGTTCGTCGAAGGAGTGGATGGAGTTTGGCGGGAGGCCGTGGAACCAAAGCAACGTGTCACCCCTGAGGTTGACGGGGAAGCACTGGCACATCACGGCCTTACTCGCTCACTTGAGGGACAGGTGAGTACGAAAGTAGTTGAGGTGATCAATTGGGTCCTTACTCCCGTTGTATCCTTCTAGTATGGGCATCTTGAACTTGCGAGGGAGCAGTTGGGTCTCGAGATCCATTACGAAGGGTGATCTTCGCTGGTCTGCCGAGGATCGAACGGGTCTCTCCTTATTCAGGAGATCTCAGAGTACCTTCACCTTTTCTCCCATCGGTGGGCCGAATTCACTCCTCCGCTCGTTGAGAAGGTTGCGGAGCTCCGTGTGATCCTGCTAATGTTGGCAAATTTTTTGGTCATGGCAGCTTCCCGCTCGGGGCTACCGTGCACTGTTGGAATTTGCGGTTGTTATCATCTTTTTGTCGCAAGAGTTACGGGGGTTGCGCCGCTCTGGGCTCTCCTCCTGCTCATCCCGGTTGGGGTGGCTTGGATCATCAACCTCATGTTGCCCATGTCCGTTGCTAGGGGATGGATGTCGGGCGCTAGATGGACGTTTGCGCAGCTACCCACCAAGGGGTCATCGCCGCGGACAGCTGCATCTCTTGTTGGGGTATTTGCTTGCGCCCTTGTGTTGACCATCTTGCTGTGAAAGATTGAGTGCAAGAAGGTGACGTTAGGCTTTTTGTCTCGTTCCCACAGACGCGCCAATGTTGCATTCTGAGTCCTCGGTTATCGTACGGTTTAGGGATCCTTCAGATTCCTCGTCGTCTGGAGACAGTCTCAAGCGGGTCCAGTCTCCGTCTCTATGAACCTGGGATCTGCATAGTACAACTAACAAATAGTAGGTCAGAAATCTGGCAAAATTTCTCACTCCGAAAGTATTCCGACGCTCAGGTTAGTAACTTTCTACAATGAACGGAAAGGGAAGCGCACGCTTAGAGGTGCGTGGGAATATATTATGAATGCGTGGGAAGTGCGTGAATGCAGGTATGGGAGATTAGTGAGCGGATGTTGGGAGGCCTGTCTCTCGGAGTATACCGTAGTGGGTGGCTGATATAATACCTTGTATCAGGCTGGAGAAAAGTGGGAGCTGGCCATATTTTTGAGAGCTTGCGCATGCAGGAGCATGTGTCTTGGTGCCCGGCTCTGATTTTCTCGCAAGTGAGTTGGTCGATCGAGTGATCTCTCAAGGTCGACTTCTCCTGTTAGCGAGGAGAGGATTTATGGCTCCTCTATCTGGAGTCCTTGGCGTGAGAATCCCTCTTGCAGAGATTTGTTGGCTGTTGATCGTTGACGACAATCGCCAGTGTGTCAGTTGTCGTCTGGTGGTGGCAAACAGATCGCCGAGTGTCGCAATCCACGATTAGTCTACCTCTTGTGTTGAGATTGGCTGGAGAATTTCGGGCAGCGGCGTGAGCACAGTTTGCAGCGCTGGCCTTCTCTTTATTGGCTCGTTTCCTTTGCGCCACCTCTGTCAACCGTCAATCGCATTAATGGGTTGCAGGCAACGCCCATTAGCTACGAGCGCGGGCTGTCACGTAAGCCGTTTTGGGATGTTAGGTTGGATCTGCTGCATGGGCCATTACTCCGCAGATTGGGCTTGGAATCTTCGTGGGTCTTCGCGTCGAACCCAACAAGCTCGATGAGCTATTAGCTCAAATGGAGCAATTTCTAAAATCAAAATCCCTACTCGTAATGAATAAAGAAGTATTGAAAGTTACATCAAGTTATTATTATAAATATATATTTTGATACTTAAATTAGTAAAAGTAATAAATAATCTAAAAATGTCAGTTGATAAGTAATGACTGAGGGAATAAGTTGGTCAAATTGAGTATAAATTGGGTAAAAAGTGAAAATAATAAATAATTCTTGGACCACACAACAAACAAACTTATTAGGTCTTCGGAAGGCCAAACGATAATATTATAGGGCTAAGACGGAGCGTTGTAGGGTGGATGTTGATAGGTCCATAAAATTAAATTATTAAATAAATTAGAGAGCCGTTTTATTTAAATATCTGATCAGTCATGAATTCAGTCTGTTGCGTTTCTTGGCTTTTGGCCTCAAAGGACTTTCTGTGAGATTTTTGCCTCTCGGACTTTTTTTATTCAGCACACTGAATTTTGGGTCGACCTGCACATAGCCACACTAATCATATGTAAAGGACTTAAGTGAGGTCTCTAAATAGACAATAATATTATATCGGGAAGGCTCATTAGCCTGAATAATAAAAGTCACAGCCCATCAATTTAATATATTTTTAATCATTTATCTCTTCTTATAAGACAAACCATTGGCCAATTTGGTCCCATTCAACCCATTTTCCATAAAGATGGTTTTAACTGACCCTTAAGCCCAAAGAATAAGGCTTGCCCGAAAATATTAACTTA
>JAODPA010066275.1:0-10969 GCA_025585075.1 Nepenthes mirabilis | reverse complement strand
TATATATTAGTCACATATTATTTCTTATAATGGTGATCTTTTAAATTATTATAACATTTGATGGATACGCCAGAAATGGTTGGTTCAAAAAGAAAGAACGACCCAGATACACAATGGCCTATTAGCGTCCAGACAGTCAACGCCATCCATTGATCGGTCAAAAGGCCAATGATTCAGGAGAAACCCAAATACAAGACGACCTACTTGGGCCCAAGACGGTCAACGCTGCCGTTAATCGAAATCATGCAAGATGGTCAACGCTTCCACTGATTGAAAACATGATCAGTCGACCATCTGAAGAACAGCTCTCAAATGGGCCAAGCCCAGTTTGGTCTATACGACAGTCCTTGACCAGCAACAGTCTTCTCTCCTGATCTCGTGCTCTTCACAGAAGGCAATCTCTGCTGTAACGATTATCAGCAGATTTAACGTGCATCCCAAAAGGAATGCGCCAGAATCTCTTCCCCATCTATCAGAAAACCTAACAGTTCCAAAATATAAAAGAAAAGTAATCAACCTAGTGAACGTCACTACCATAAAAACTCCACGCCAGAAAATGGAGCAATCTTAATAGAGCGTGGGAATCAAACCATTCTGTATAAGGAAGACAGCCCAAAGTAACGCCTATAAAAGGCCATGGAGTCCTCACTCCAAGGCATACTCTCATTGGCCCACAAGCACTTAAGCTCGCTCGACAAAAACTCTTATAAATCTCTCTTCTGCAAAACTCATACGCTTTCAGAATATAAACGCTCTCTCTCTCTTTGCCACTACGTTCCCAACGAACACAGTGTTTAGAACCAATGCTTTCCACGAGCCACCAAAACCTCTCTCAACGAGAGCACTCTTCCGTCACAAACACTCTATGTATTCTCCTTACATCGTTCATTTTCACCTTTTTAATTCGAAGGTTACTTGCTGATTTGAGTATCGGAATATTTTTGATGGAACAACATCCTGGCGATATCTAACCTATTGTTCATAATTGTGGTGTGTAAGATCTAGATTTAGTGGACGGAATTGGACTCAGACGATCTATTTGACCCGAATCTATCCGAAACTTGGATCTAAGACGCATCATTGGCGCCATTTGTGGAAAGCTTGCAAAAAGCCAACCACCTTTCTCCACAATCTCCCTCAGTTTTACCTTCCATCAGCCAGAATGGTGAATACAAAAGCGCAAGTTAGCGGTCCTGCTAGAGACATGACCACACCCAACCAGGACCACTCTGCTGGTAATCAAGTCAACAAAGAGGTCAACGGTGTGCCTGCACCTTTTTTTGAGAACCTAGCGGAGCACATGAACAGTATGAACAGAATGCTCCAAATGCTCTGCGTCCGCTAGGAGAACTTTCGGCAAGGGGCTCCGCCTATAGCGTTCCCTGCCCCGACCCCCAAGAGATAAGGACAAAAGAAAAAGAAACTGGACAAAAAGACCAAGAGGCCGGCCAACACTCAGGTTCCAGAGGCCTCACACACCCAAAGTCGATCAATACTCGAAGGACGTTTGGGTAGTAGGACTCCAGAGGAGAGTCCTGAACGAAGGACTCCCCGATACTTCCGGATGGAGACCACACCTCAAGCTTAGGAGGGAGCCTCTAGGATCATTAGATCGACTTTTAGCAGTAGCTGACTGACTACTCGCCACGCTAGGGAAAGGACGAAGTTGAGAACCTACCTTAACTCCAAAAGAACTAGCGACACCGTCCCCACAGATTCATGGGTGGAAAAGATCCTGAAGCACGTGTTTAAGGATGACGAACACGCCATGAATCTAGACAGATCTCCCTTCACGACATAGATCTTGAACGATACATGCCGATCAAGTTCGATATGCCAACTCTTGACTCATATGATGGGAGTGCTAATCCTATGAGTCACCTCAATTATTTTTACATCCATCTGAGTCTACAAGAGTTGGAGGACGTAGCCATGTGCCACTGCTTCCCTCTTACGTTGAAGGGAGACACCCCTATCTGGTTCCATCATCTCCCATAAGATTCGATCTGGAGCTTTCGAAAACTCTCTGACCTATTTTTGGCGGAGTATGCCTCTAGCTGCTGAGAAGAGAAGTAGCATTAACATTTCTCCTATATCAAGCAGAAGTAGGGAAATAATTCACGAAAGTTCCTGGATTGCTTCGTAATGGAGGCGAGAAGAATCCACAAGCTCACAGAAGATATAAAACTTGACAGTTTCATATCCGCCTTAATCCATGGGGACTTCTCTAAGCACCTAGCGTACAAGAATCTGCAGACCTTCCGGGAAGTGGAATCCATCACCAGGGCCTACGTAGTAGGAGAAGAGGCTAACAAGACTAAGCATCCCGAGCAAAACGAATAGCCTCGCTCTTTCTCAACTATGGGAAAGAGGAAGCACAACGACGATGATTACCTCTACCGAAAGTAGCACAGGACTGGAGTGCCAAAACGAAGGGACTACGAGCCAATCAACCTGATGACACACGCTCCAACGTTCTCATGCAGATCCATGGGGAGAAGTTTCTTAAGTAGTCAAAACTACGTAAGAAAACGAAGGGAGAAAATCCATCCAAGTATTGCAATTTTCATCGATCTCCTAGACATTCCACGGAAGATTACAAGACGCTTCAGCGGGAGATTGAGGAGCTCATCCTGAGGGGCCACCTCATCAGGTTCATCAAGAACCCAGGACAGAACTCTGGCGCCTCAGGCGGGGAAAGACCAGAACCTCTCTACCACCGAACCGGATCGCAGTTGGAGTGGTCAATATGATCACAACTCGGCCAACCAAGACCTCAGCGGATCACAAAGAGCAGCAAGTTGGGCGGAAGAAAAAGCACACAGAAGACAATGTCATTAGCTTTAATGATAATAACATGAGCCATGTAATCTCCCCTTATGCAGATCCCCTTATTGTATCTGCGCTCATTTAGGACGGTAACGTCGACAACTAATTAAAATGAATTTTTATTGATAATGGAAGTTCCCACGATTTTCTTTACCTTGTTACATTTTTTAAACTAGGGCTAAAAAAGTGTCAATTGAAACTTGTCGAAGGCTCACTCTATGGCATTGACAATAAGCAGTAGTCATCCAAGGAACAATCTAGTTGGAGGTCACCCTTGGCACGTACCCAAGAACGGCGAGTCGAATACTTATTTTCTTAGTTATTGACCTGTCTTTCATGTACAACGCTATACTAGGCCGCCCGTGCCTAACGGTGTTCGGGGTAGTCACTTCAATACCACATCTCAAGATAAAATTTCTGACAACCTGCGGTATTAGTGAAGTGCGGGGCGACCAAGTCACCGGACGAACATGTTACTTGTTCGAGATCGCGTCGAGTGGCAGCACCAAGACGGCAGAAAAACTCGACCATCGAGACAAAGCAACTCTACAATAAGCGCGGTCTGGTGAGGCTACTGATCTAATCTCATTGAATCCAAAGGATCCGGAGAGGTGTGTACAGATCAGAAGCTTACTCACCGGGACACTATGCGACGAGCTGATCGTGTTCTTATCACAAAACGCTGACATCTTCGCATGAACCCCTACTGACATGCCTGGGATTCCAATCGGAGTAATGGTCCATAAGTTGGGTCTCTATTCCGACTGCAAACCTATCAGAGAGAAGTGGATGAACCACTCCTGTAGAGAAACTGATTGCCATTCGGGAGGAGGTAAAGAAGCTGCTGGAGGCTAACTTCATTATAGTCTAGTACCCGGACTGGCTCTCCAATATCGTCATAGTAAAAAAGAGTAATGAGAAATAGAGAATGTACGTCGACTTCACCGATATTAACAAAACTTGCCCAAAAGACTGCTTCCTTTTACCCAAGATCGACCTGTTGGTGGATTCAACATCTGGGTACGAGTTGTTGAGTTTCATAGATGCGTACTCGGGTTATAACCAGATCCAGGTAAGCCTAGAGGTCGAGGAGCACACCTCGTTCATGACGGACTAAGGCACTTACTGCTATAAGGTGATACCTTTTGATCTAAAGAACGCGAGTGCCACTTTCCAACGGCTCGTGAACAAGATATTCGAAAAACATATCAGCCGCAGTACAAAAGTGTACGTCGATGACATGTTCGTCAAGAGTAAAATCACTGATGACCATATTCGTGATCTAGTTAAGTCTTTTAACGTGCTCCGCACACATCAGATGAAATTGAATTCTTCTAAGTGCATTTTTGGAGTATCCTCAGGAAGGTTTTTGAGTTTCATCGTCTCTCAATGGGGGATCGAGGAAAACACAGAGAAGATCAAGCCCCTCATAGACATGACTCCGTCGCAGAGTGTCAAAGACATCCAAAGGCTAACCGAACGACTGGTATTTTTGTCCCACTTCTTGGCCAAATTAGGGGACAAGTACCAGCCTTTTCTTCAAGGTTTTGAGGGGAACATAAGCAAACGGATTCCAGTGGACTGCAGAGTGCAAGGTAGCCTTCAACGAATTGAAGTAGTTCCTGGCCAGTCTACCGTTACTGATGTCACCCAAGTATGGAGAGGAGCTGTACCTCTATATATCAGTATCGAAGGTGGCTCTCAACTCTATCCTCATACGTTAGGACTTCGATTCTCAATAGCCGGTCTACTATGTAAGTAAAACGTTGACCTACCTAGAGACACGCTACCCACGCGAATAGAAGTTAGCCATGGCACTTGTCTTCTCCGCCCGAAAACCGAGGCCTTACTTCCAGGCTCATCGCCTAGTAGTATTGACCAACCAGTCTCTAAAAAACATACTCCAAAAACTTGATATTTTTGAACGTCTAGTTAAGTAGGCTATCGAGTTGGGAGAGTTCGACATTGAATTTCGGCTAAGACCAGCCATCAAAGGGCAAGCTCTGGTCGACTTCATCGTCGAGAACACGATACCAATTCTTGAAGAACAACCCACTAAGGACAAAGAACGGCACAAGGAAGAGCCGGAGTGGGTCTTCAATGTAGATGGATCATCTACAAAATCCAGTAGCGGTGCTGGAGTGGTCCTGAGGACCCTCGATGGGTTTGAGGAAAAGTACTCTCTTAAACTCAACTTTCCGGCCACCAACAATGTTATCGAGTATGAAACCTTGTTAATTGGGCTAAGACTAGGAAAAAAATGCTCCGCCAGATGACTAACTATCTATAGCGATTCTGAGCTGATCGTTAATTAGGTAAACGGAAGTTTCGAGGTATGCAGCCCTTACTTAGCCAAATACTTGGCTAAGGCGAAGGATGCCCTCTGAAGATTTGATAAGTTGAACCTGATCCACGTCCTCATAGCTAAAAATTGGAAGGCCGACCAACTCACCAGGGCCGCGGCGACCAAAAATCCAGAACAGTACTCGATGGACGTGCGAGAGGTCCTGAGCACTCCCAACACGGAGGGACGGGAAGCCATGCAAATCTCTGACACGGATAGCTGGATGACACCATACTTGAGATACTTGGCGGACGGAACATTGTAAGATAGTGCGGACGAAGCTAAGCAGCTTAAGGAGACGACCGACTGGTATACCATGGTTAACGGACGGTTATATTGCCATGGCTACTCGATTCCATACCCCAGGTGTTTAACTCCTGAGTAGACAAACTACGTCATGAGCGAAGTCTACCTTGGGATCTGCAGAATGTATATCGACAGTAAAAACCAAGCGTTGAAGATCATGCGTCAGGGATATTACAGGCCAACAATGAAGAAGGATGCCCTTGACTTCGTGAAGAAGTATGAAAATTGTCAGATCCACAATAATCTTCACCATCAACAGCGTGCTGAGTTGAGGTCTCTTTGAGCTCCTTAGCCTTTCGCGCAATGGGGACTCGATATTCTCGGTCTATTTTTCATTGCTACCGGGTAAAAGAAGTTTATTATCGTTGGCATTGACTACTTTACCAAGTGGTCGAAACTGCCCCGCTAGCCACGATCACCGAGCACAACGCTTTAGAATTCATCTGCCAGAGTATCGTCAGCAGATTATGATATTTTTGAGGTCATTGTGACTGACAACGAAACCTAATTCTAGGAAAAATGTTTCACCAAGTATTACGCCAATCTAAATATTAGATTGGTTCACACTTCAGTGGCACACTTGCAGGCCAATGGACAAATTGAAGCCACAATCCATACACTATTCCACAGTCTGAAGACTAAGTTCGAGGACGCAGGCGGCTGATGGGTCGACGAGCTACCATCCGTCCTATGGTCTTACCGGACGACTCCAAAGGAATCGACTCGCGAGACACCCTTCAGTCTCTATTAGAAACTGAAGTAGTAATTCTGGTGGAGATTAGGCTTCCAAGTCTTAGGGTTAAGTCTTTCGACCGACAATATAACTCCTAAAAAATTCAGGAACACCTAGAATTGTTGGAGGAGATCCGCGATGCCACTAGACTATGAATGGTGGCCTACCAATAACGAGTCACATGCTATTACAATAAGAAGGTAAAAGCGCGACAGCTCAAATTTGGAGACTTGGTCTTGTGAAGCATTGAGGCTGCGGGTAAGACCACCAACTGGAATAAACTTTTCCCAAGTTAGGAAGGACGTTTTCTAGTCTCTGCCGTTTTGCGGAATGGATTGTACAAACTTAGGACCCATAACGACAAGTTGGTTCCTCGAATGTGGAACGCGGTCCACCTTAAGCGCTACTTTCAGTAAGGACACAGGTAGGTCATTCATATATATGCTTGCACATATTGTTTATCATTAATAAAAGAAGATATTTTTTCTTTCTTATTTGCGCTGTGTTCTTTTTCTTTGCTATATATACAGGTGTATCTACTTGTAGGGTTATACGACTTACACTGTCCCTAAGTCGAGCAAGTTTTCACCTGCACGTAACTAAACCCTAGTTATCTAGGCGACCTATTAACATTCAAATTAAACACTGATCATCTAGGCAGCCTATTAACAATCGAATTAAATTCTGATCATTTAGTCGGCCCACGAGTGGTCGTAACTAAACCCCGGTCATTCAAGCGGCCAATTAAACAGCCGAATTAAACTTTGGTATCCAAGTGATCGTTCGCGGTCAAAATCTTCGAGGGTTTAAATAACACACATGACGACCTTCTACTCAAGGAGACAGCGTGACAGTCAACGACGGTCGACAAGAGGAGAAGCGCTCCGTTCAAAAGCCAGCTGTCCAACTTCACACTTGAATAGCCCCACCAAGCCTCTACTTACAAGTAAAGAACAAGCTTGATCGAACAACAGGGTCCACCTTGATGTCTTTTACTGGACTTAAGTCCATTAGAGAGTGCCATTAACATCTCAAGAAAGGCAGACGACCAACCTGCATGTAAAGCACAATGTTGGCCGGACAGTGCGACAACAATAATTGAGAAACGACTACTAAGATAAAGACATATAATATCAGTAAAATGACCATTTATTGATTATGTGCATATAGAATTATAACAAATTCAAAAAGTACAAATTCTTAGGAAGTGCAGAACTCCCAAGAGGAGGAGGTGGTGGCCCCTGACCTCTCCGAGAGTACCCCATGAGGCTCTCACGACACTGGGCAGAACGGTTGGAGGGTCAAGATACACCACTGGAAAGTTGGGGTCAACCACCGTGTAATGTGACGGCAAATGTTGACACCTTCCCATAACTGTGCCACCAGCATATCAGAGACCTTGTGGGGATGAATACAAGTGGTCAACTCGTTCTCCTGCGACGTCATCTGTCCCGCGAGTTGGTCGATGCGCCTCACCACCTAGTCATTCTCTTTTCTTAGTCAGACGTTCTTCTCTGTCAATCTGGCATTTTCATTTTCAAGGCTTAACAGTACGGCTTCTCTCAGGATGTTCTCCTCTTTTAGTCTAACGTTCTCCGCCTCCAAACTGGAAAGCACAGATCATAGAGTAGCCATGTCCTCCTGGTGCTCCACTCTCAACAACTCCGTCTCCTCGAGTTAGGAGATCTCCTTACCCTGATCAGATATCACTAGGTCCCGTTGGTGCAGTCCCTTCCTGACTGCACCTACAATTTTCTCCGCCTATAAAAATGCTACATATCAGCAACGAAGAGAAAAAGGAGAAGAAAAGTTACGCAGGTTTACCTGTCAAATTGTACACACTGGCCTTACTAGCTCGCTGCAAGACCCTGGCCCAGGCGGTGGAGGACTAGAAACAGTGATCTCCTCAGCAGGCCGTGTAATAGCCTCCACCGTAGGCTCCTCTAGCAACTCTGCTGTGAGGGCCATCGCCTCAACAGGCTCTCCAACAATAGACTCTTCCAGTGTCTCAGAAGCAAAGCCCACCGCCTTAGCGAGCCCTCCAGTGATAGGCTCCTCCGTCAGCTTAGCGCTGACACCAACCACCAATTGAGGCTCTCTGGCGGTTGGCGCCTCAAGCGCCTCCGAAGGCTCTCAGATAGTTGTCTCCACAAGCAACTCAACAACCTGCTTAACTAAGGGCTCTGCAGGTAACTCCGATGGCACCGCTAATTACTTCGATTGAGGCAAGGCAAGAATGGCGCTGCTCATAGGGGAGCACAATGCGGTCCTAAATGCCTCAATGATAGCATTAAGTCTACCCACGCCAGAGCTATCCCCAACTCCAAGAAACTGGCTGGCCAAAATAGACACTGGCACTGTGGAAAGAGAAGAAATAGGCATCACTGTTGCCGCCTTCTTCTACATTGGAATCTTGGGAGTCTCCCTACTGGGAGGCGTGTCGGCAAACTCAATCGTGAGGGTGCCTGCCAGCCTCTTATGGGAAGGCTCCTTCATTTTTTGCTCCGGAGAAGGTGGTTTCCATCATGCCTTCTTGGCCTTCACTCAAGAAACCAAATGGTCTCCTCGGAATTATAGGAGGCTGGCCTCCACCAATTCTAGAAGCGGCTACACCAAAGCAACATTCTCCTCAGTGGACGTTCAAGTATAAATGTCGAGCACCCTGTCCCAATCTCTGGCTAAGGGCCGAGACGAATCAACATAAATATAAAAGAATCGATTTTTCAATTCTTCAGAGAATCATATATGGCACCGCTGATTTGGAGTCCTCGTGGGGACAGGGATACCTTGTGACGACTCGAACCCAAAATATTAAATATAGCTCGGACCGCTCACGCGGAAACCTTAAAACTTAAAATCATTCATAATATTCCATAATAACAAAACAACAAAATTAAATTACTATCAAATTCATCAATACATTATATAATCATCCCGAAATAACAACTGTTAAGAATCACGGGTCATAGTTTGAATGAAAACTACTCAATTTTTGTCAATAACACATCTAGTTTGTCTCTCACTGATAAATAATGTCTAACCTCCACAAATCGCTTTACCTGAAAGTCCTACAACAAAAGTAGGATCCCACGGTCTGCACTATACAATCACCTCAATCTGGAGCCAAGAAAACACAATGGTGAGCCGAAGCCCAACAAGTGATGATAATCAAAGGTGTTAATAACAATAACAATCTCGGATATCAAACTATCAAGATCTCAATATAAATCTAACCATCTACTATATCCGAGAAGAATTACAACACGTCGTAAATACAATTTTAAGCAAAATAGGTCACACTTGATCCACACATTTCAAAGGTAATAAGAGTACCAATAAACTAGCAAAATCCCCCAGAATCCGACATCAAGAGATATGCAAGGATTTTCTGGTCCGAATATTAGCGTGAACGACCTGTACATCAACATCAATAAACAACATGGATTCACCAAATCCGGATATCGTAAAATCTGACCCATGGATTCTATAGAATATAACTCGTGGATTCAACCGAATCCCAACTCATGAGATATCAATAATGATGAAACATTACAATGAATCTCTTTCGACCTTATTCTACCATAGTGAACCAAAGGCCATGTATTAATGCACCCGACGGCCGGGTAAGTGCAACGAGGTTATCCATGGTATCCAACTACCCCTATAGTCCTCCCAGAGGTTGTACCCGTAGCTTGCCGATACCACCTTCGATACTCTTCGCCAATGATATATCAGATATCATCTCCTACTATGGTCACTAGGTTATAAACATTCATCTCAACTCACTGTATGAGATAACAAGAATTTGATTATCAACTCAAATTGAAGTCACAACTGTACAAGATAATAATAATTTTCTTGGATTTTATTCCGTCACTGTGAACCAAAGACTGCGCATTTATACCCCAACGGCTGGGTAAGTACAATAAGGTTATGCATGGTATCCAACTATCCCTATAATCTTCCCAGAGGCTGTACTCGTAGTATGCCAATACTATTAATGATACCCCTCGCCAAATGATATCCCATATATCATCTCCTAAAATGACAAACAAAGATCTCGATTTGTTAATCCACAAGATTTTTATCTCCCAATTTGCCGTTAATTCCTCAAAATTTTGGGTCATCCACTAGGTCGAGCCGTTGCTCTGTTCTTCCATTTTTCCACTCCAAATCAAAGATACAATCTGATTCCCACAAAAATCAGAGCATGCAACAAAGTATAATTATCAACAATGAAAATGGAAGAACTTATTTACTGAAATAAGAAATTTTTACTTGCGAGAATTGGAGCATTGCAAAATAGACAGATTCGAACGAAACTCAAATAAACTTGCAATAGAAGAGAATGACATTAGTGAGAATTCACTTGCAAATTCAGTAGAATGATAGTAGAGGGGTTCACTTGCCTCAATTCTTTACTTTTCTTTCGGCAACGGTGGCAACGCCACAAATTGACGACGGCGACTCCGATGGCGGCGGCGGTTTCGGCCCAGATTCACGAATGCGACTGGCAATGGCAGCGGTGAAGAACAGTGGCTTGGCCCTCTTCTCACTCTTTGCTACTTCAAAGAATCGGCTTCCATATATGAGTTGGCCACCGAGAGGAAAAAGGAAATCGGCTACTCCAACCGTTCGGCAGAAGGAGGTGTCGTCGCAGCCAATTTCGGCCGATGGTTTCTCCTGCTTTCGCTCCTTCACTCGCCCCTCTCTCTCTCTCTCTCTCCTGTTCTTCATCTTCTTCATCTTAATAATAA